>JAHWFP010233035.1:0-13596 GCA_023313725.1 Lithobius niger | reverse complement strand
GGAAATAAATAAATACGCTTTTGTAGAACAAAGTTAAAACCTTTAGCCCGGCGACGGCGCTTTGGTTTACTTTTATGGTTTACCGTTTGGGGAGGCATTACCTAAAAATATTGCAATCATTTGTAATGCTATAGTCATGTATGTTAGGAAAACGCCACTTGTGATCAAAATAATTATCATTTTTTTTTATTCACACTTAAGCTGAGCTGTAGCCAGTATGCTATGCGCCCAATCTACAGAGGAACTACTTGCACTACTACTTACTCTACCCACTCGGACAGCGAGCCACTACCTACCACTGCCACTCTTGAGACCCCACCACCAAAGAACACACCCAATACACTACATTCTTTATGATTCTTTATTAGTTAACGAGTAACACTGCAAACCGAATACCGCAAATAATCCGCAACATGAACATTGTCGATACGATGGACGTGCTGCTTATTGTGGATTGGGGCCAAATTTATTGTGAACAAAAAAATATAAGTGCTATCAGAAACAAAACCCACAAGGGCGAAAGTATACCAGCCAAATTTCACTCAATTAAAGTAGTGATATCAGAACAAAAATGGCTACCAACAAGTTGCTAAATTAATCGCCAAGCTAATCCCACCGACTATTACTTCAGACGTTAAATGAAAAAGTGACCACTGCGGGGCTGTAGCAATAGTGAGGTTTTTCATTTAACCTTTGATCTAATAGTAGGTGGGATTAGCTTGGCAATTGATGCAGCAACTTGTTGGCAGCCATTTTTGTTCTGATATCACTAATTTGTTTGGCTGAAACTTGGCAGGTTCTTTCACCCTTGTGGGTTTTGTTTCTGATTGAGACTTCACGAGGCACTATCTCAGACTAAAATTTTGCACTGTGGTTGGCGCCAAGTTACAAAGTATCCTTTCATCTGAAAAACTTCAAATTTTAAATATCGAACATTTAAGCATGAAGACAGGAGTGTTTTTAATGATTTTTCTCTAGGTTAATAAAATTCGGGAAGCCAACCAGTTGAAAATAAGCAATTAGCATTGAATCTATTAGACATCAAGCTTATTAGCACACGAATCTGTTAGCAGTTCTTTCACCCTGCTTAGTCAAAAAATTCGTGAGTCTGTTAAATGGCTTTGCGAAGGAGGGTTTGGTTTTGTATGTGGCTAGGGCAAACAGATCCTCGGAAAAAAAATAAAGTCAAATTTGTCAGAAAAATAGGAAAAGAATTTCTGATAACGATATCATACACGGCGATAGCCGTGTATATATATGATTGAAGTCCTCTTTCCTGCAAAACTAAAACGGTTAATTTTTCCGTTTCTATTCACTATTTTTCGACCACACTTGGCCAGATAGTAGATAGCAACTTTTCCAAACTTTACACCAACTTTTATGCAATTCCGTGCAAGAGTAAACGTAAGAAGCCACACGTAAATTTGAAAACTGTTCACTTCTTGTTGTTGTTCTGGTTCTTGTTCTTCTTGGCTGACACGGTTTCAGAAAAAACTGCTGCACCTACCTAAAATCTGAAACATGATTTGAGCCAGAAATTTCCCTGGGCTTCAACCTTACAGGGACCACTTTTTCAATTGGTTCATCCATTTCGGAGTTACGGGGCCCTAAACGATCATTTTGATTGTTTTACATTGTTTTAACCATTGTATTAGGGAACAATGCCACTCAGCAAACTCCATATCCATTCTTCGTGCATGCAACAATCGGCTGCATGCATAAAACTTTATTGCGCGACACCATAGCTGTAAACACGGATTACAAACAAAAACGTCAAGTGTGCCGTAAAAAAAGGGGTTATATGATTGAAGTTTCATTTTACTTGTTAAAATGTAAACGGATAAAAATTGGTGATTTTTTAATTGAAATAATCAAATGTACAAGTCAGAAAATTGCATCTGTTTAAGTGCTGTTGTGCTTTACCAATCATATGCGTTACGTAAAGCACAACAGCACTTAAACAGATCCAATTTTCTCAATTGTACATTTGAATTAAAAATCACCAATTTTTTATACGTGTATATTTTAATAAGTAAAATGAAACTTCAATCATATAACCCCTTTTTTACGGCACACTTGACGTTTTTGTTTGTAATTTTTTATTAAATTGTGTAAAACACTGTAGCAACGAATTATTCCTGTTGTTTATATACTTAGGAGCTTTTAAAGCAGTGCTTCGGGGTCGGGGCAGTATGTTGAAGTATCCCCCATCCAAAAAAAGGGGGTAAAAAACGGAGCTAATTTTTTTAGTCACTTTTTCGCGCGCATTTGTTGATCTTTTTTTAAATTACGGTATTCACATCTTACAAAAAGTCGCAAAAAGAATAATAGACTGCCATAATTTATTGCACTGCGATTAAGGAAGGATACGATTGGTGTGGGCGGGGGGGAGTGGAGGAGAAGCTCTTGAACGGTGGTTAAAAATAAAATTGTGACGACACAAAACATTCCAGTGTCACACTTTCAAAAACCGACGTTAAACTGCGTAGCGCCTGCCATCTGGAAACAGGCCTTCATCAGTAAAACGAACTGTAAAGTTTAATTTCAGTGGCCCATGTTAAAGTGAACATTTTCTAATATAATTAATGTTTCTGACAAACTTGCTGCTAGTTTGACAAACACAATAGAAGGTAATCTTATCAAGAGCAGTGGCACCCTGAGCGTTCAAACGTTTTATGATAAGGCGAACAGCCGATGTCGTAATTTTAAAATTTGAAAGGTCCAAACGTGCACCCTAACGTACACCAACATAATTTTGCTCCCGATTACGGAAAGTGTTTAGATATGGCAATCAGCGTGGGTTCATTGTAAGGGACATGTGATACTGACTGGGTCAAGTCCAAGGTTGGCTCTTCGCGTCACTCTTTGTTGATAGCATTGTCTTCGGCTCTGGTGGAGGAGAAACCAGACGCCTGAGGGAGTGCATGAGTAAGTAAACATCAGATTACCATGGCGGACAGGCTTGCTACGTTTTGGGACCTGCTCCAAGATAGAGACGTGGACGCATTAGCGTCGCTGTTTGCTTCAGAACCAAGCATCGAAGATCCGTTCGGAATCAGTATTCGTGGAGTTAAGGAACTTCGGGTTTATGTGAACGATATCAAGGGTAAGTTGAAAGTTCGAAAAGCACGTATCGAGTGCATCGCCACTATCGTTACGCCCACACGGGTGGTGTGCGAGTGGGTGTTTCACGTTGATTTAAAAAGAGGCCGGTGGCCGTGTCCAGTTGCCGCTGTTGCAGAAACGAATGAAGACAAGATTACGACCCTTCGTGTGTACCATTCTACATGGCCACAAACCGGAAGTCACGGAATTCGCCTGCCATTGTTACCGGATGCGGAAGTTGTCCTGGAAGGTTCGGTCGCTGATTACCAGAAGGCTCTTGCTGCGGGGGATGTTGATGGTATTGTTGCAGCGTTTGAGCCCGATGGTACTGCCAGAGAACCGAGTGGTGGTCCTTACGTGTACAAGGGAACAGATCAACTGAGAGAAGCATACCAACGTATGTTTGCCAGTGGAGGAGGTATTCCTTTGCGCCACTGCACAGGTACTGATGACGGTAAGAGCTGTGCGATTGAATACATCTGTAATAAATGGGGTAAACATGTGCTGCCCCCTCAAGCTGGAGTTGCTGTGTACGTACGGGGTACCAGTGGACGTCTTGAGGCAGCACGCATCTACGATGATGTTGATCCACCAAAAGACAGTACAAGTTGAAGCCAAATTGACTGAAGTAACATCATGAGCAGACAATTTTCTGTTTTGTTTCGTGAGGCAAAATTCCAATACCGTGTCAGTGTCTTATGTTCAAATCTGGCAATGCTTGCAACAATAGCCTGCACCTAGCAACGACCCTAGAGATAAAAGTTGAGAGTAGAGAGGAGAGGGCATTCGAATTACAGAAAATGTGGGGTGTGTTTGGAACTGAATGGATCGAATTTAACTATGATTTTCTATACGTTTTTTATTTGAATTTTACCTTTTGAACACAAAATTCAAATAAAATTCTAAGTTTTGCTGGCGTGGATGGTAGCTATCCAAACAATAACATAGGCAAAAAATTTCTTGCTGAAGGAACCATTTTACTGGTGGCTTTTGAACTCTCATTGTCAACCGTTTTATTCCGAGTAAGCAGGGCCAAAAAAGCTAAATTTAGTGCCATGTTAAATTTTAAGAATTGTTTATGTCGCTAGATGGCGAAAGTACCAATTGTTGAATTCATTATGCTCTGCACTTACCGCAGTGGGGGGCGCTGAGGCTTAATGGCGCGTCGACAACTTGGTCATTAGCACCAACCTCAGTCACAGAGCAGTGGTCCGGGTTGCCACTGCACCACACATTACAGAGATGTTCTCAATATGGGCTACTTGGTGAATTCACTGTTAGTTTCAACCAGCCTCAGCGTCCTTGGAGATACGGGAAGACCAACAAAAGCTTTCTCACGCTCGAACCACTTGAGTTGAGTCATGTCTGTCAGTAAAACTGATGCAAAATTAAGACAAACGAAGCTATGACAGGAGTATTAATAAACTGAAACAAAATTTCTACACCCTGTGCATAAGCTAGCTTTTTTTTTTGTGGTTTTCTTAGAAATACGAGATGATCACGGCGTATTATGGAACTGGAGCCTTCTTTTTATTATTTTATCTTGGTCTCATCCCATCTCTCCTCGTTTCACTTTCTCCTTAGTTTCGTCTCATCTCGATAAAAGTACCGTGCAATTTTGGAGATTTTTGGGAATTGCTAGCCAAGCAACAATATACTCCTGGCTATATTCCTACCTACTTATAGCAAATTTCTTCAAAGCACTTGGGTGCCAAAGGTATCTACTTCAAAGTTTAAAGTATGCGTTTGCTCTGTCTAGGGGGCGAGATCTACCAATAACGCCTAACACAAAGTACACTGATGCAAAGCCACCTGAGATAAAGCCTATTGTGCTCCGCTGCGGGTGAATGTGCAGTTGCGAGTGAATGGCAGAGGCAGAGGAAACTGAGTGCGCCCTATGTTATCCGGGTTCAGGTAACAAGTAATACATATCTTTAACTGTGATAAATCTCAATAAAGGTATGTAATGGTAAGAGTCAGTCAGTGAAAAAAAAAGTCACTCTAGCTAGGACTTGAACCGTCTCTTCGGGACGTTGCCGAACAATGACATTTACCAACCCAACAATTAAAATTTATGTCATATGTGAAAACAAACCTATAGGCAGAGTATCACAGTGTAAATATAATTTAATGCCTTAATAACTGCATTATATTCTTTTACGATAATTTTTTTTAATGTTTTAACTTTTCTATTTACACCTACTTTTAATATAGATCCAATGTTTGTGTAAATTATTGGGCAGACAGCCCCCTTCCATTTTAAGTGCAATGCTGAAATTGTTCGTTTTTGCTTGTTCATTTTTACAGACAAATAAAACGTTACCAAGAATTCTTTTCCTGTTTTCGTAACGAATTTGAGTTTTGTTTATTTTTAAGCTTGTGCTCAGTGACGTAAGAAGCAACCTATTATTTTTTTTCGGCCCTCCTTATTTTGGATGATATTGATGAAGTCAGTGAAAAATAGCAATCTCTCATTTGGTATAGGGTAGCCGTGTCTCACCCCCCACCCCCTCCCCCCCCCCACACACACACAGAAGCCCCCAAGGCACAGACACTCTATAATTATGTGTGTAATGTGGTCAAATAACACAATAGCAGGGAAAGGTTGGGTTAGTTCAACCTTTCAGTTTCTTTTCGAAATGTGTCCAGAGTTGGTCCCACAGTCTTTGAATAGGATGATAGTCTGTCGCACTATCTTACAGCCAGTGCCGCAATTAGGGGTGGTGCAAAAGGTGCAAGGCACCCGCACCCAGGTCATAAGGAGACCCAAAAATTCACCATTTGGGGGCCGAAATAAGACAAAATTCAATACATTTTTTATGGGGTTGGGAGTCACAGTGCCTCTAAATTTGTTTACTTGTTGAGGAGGGGCCCCAACGTTTTGTCCTTACATCCTCCTTGGAAAAATCTAGCTGTGGTACTGCCTACAACAACCAGCAGTATGACTGTTAGGGACTCTGCCATGTTCCCCTTTAGTGTCATTGCCATACCCCCACTCTAGCAAACCAGCTTTCAACCAATTGTTACGTTTCATTTGGTTTCATATCAATAAACCTTTGGTTTAACGAAAAACACTGCACCGTATTGGGGCAAAACACACTTCTATGTGCAACTACTTTTTCGTAGCATGGCATATTCGATTCACTTCGGCACTCGTCTTTCTTTAATATTATTTTTAGTAACATTATAGAAATATTCCTGATGTATGCTAATTTAGTTAAGAATATCACCTTTCTTCCTTTGTTGTAAGCCTTTCAGAAACAAAGCTCTGATTAATATTACGAATTCAGTTGGGCCAGAGGTGGGACGGTTTGTGGCATGGCATAAGTTCCCTTTGGCTGTTAAGAAATTTCATTGCCCTATTTCGGATGCTTTGCTACTGTTTACCAGTCGTTTCAAGTACTTGACCCCTCTCTCTCTCTCCCTCCGATTCAGTTACCCCTTTTTGTAACCTTCTTCCCCCCCCCCCCTCGCCTTTCCTCCACACCGTACAAGGAAAAAATTTCTGTTAATTCTTTGGCATACCGGAAGTGTTTTAAAGAATGCAATCTAAAGCATGAAATAGCAGTGGAATAATTTATGAAAGAAGTATGGGTTTGTCCAAAACCTTGCTTGGTGAACATATAATACAGCGCTCCCCCACGCCCCTCATAGCTGAGCTTTCACTTAATCAGGAGTACAAGCACATTTCTAGAAAAACACGGTGCCTGCTTCGTTCCTCCAAATGGCACAGGCGCCCTTTACTGGTCAGTCCGATTCTGCAAATATCATCTTTATGTTTTAATTAATTTCTCCCCGTCTTTCTCGTATAATGGTTTGTGTAGTTAGGGCCTCGTTTTTCGGAAGTTTAATGAATTGACCTGTTGGTTCTCATTACCACTCCTACTTCAATTGCTTCAATTACGGCATCAATGGTTATTCTTAAAAATTACAGCGCGCCCATCAAATTGGGACAATTTGTTGTTTTTTTCGGATTTGACTATTTTGGCAAAATTGTACCATCGGTACAAATATCGAATTTATTGCTTCATTCATCATTACCAGACCTAACTAAAAAGGTTTGCCGTGAATTACAATAATTGCAAGTAACTGCATGACGAAAGAAAAACAGAAACAAACTTTAGTTCATTAGAATACAAATTTGGTTGTAGTTTACGTTCATGAGACGTACGTACAATGTGGTTAGAGTTGATCTACGTCTCTTGGGTAGGGTTGGAGGGGGGAGGGGGGAGCAATCAGCCGAAAATGCGTCGATTTCTGAGTCCATGCTGTGAAGCCATTCAAATGGATTCATGACAATTCGATCCCCGACAATTCGATAAAAAAATTATACCGATAGTACGACAATTCGATAAAAAAAATTATACAGATAGTACGACAATTCGCCGTTGTATAATTGTCGTTGTATAATTGCCGTTGTATAAAATATAACCCGTACGAAAATTCGGATTCGCAAGAAAAAAAAATACCTCCCAATATACTAGGAAACAGGCTTTGGGCCTATTGTAGGCGGAGCGAACAGACCTTCATTTCAAATTTATATTTAGTGTTTATTTTAATGACTGTACCATATTTGTTAATGCTCCTTAAAAATCTATGAGAAATACTCACTCAGCTAAGTTTGGACTGTTTGCCTTTTGGTGTGACGTACTGTTGTAATTTGCAGGCCTTTGTCTTAGTTTAGCTTTATTTTTAAATAGGCCAAAGCTATCTTATTTATAATTTATTAATATTATATTAATAGGCTTTCGTTTGCTCCATCATTTAGTGTCTGTTTAGCTTCTTTCCACATCTGACACTAAATTAACACATATGCAAACCTGTTTACGTTGCCTTTTGGATTTATATGTCAGACTGCCTAAGCACGGAATCGAACCCACGACCTTTGGCAGCCTGTCATATAAGTCCAAAAGGCAACGTAAATAGGTTTGCTTCTGTATTAAAATGACTCGAGCCTTCGGCTTGCAGTCCTGTGTTCCGACACTAAAGATGTGAGCCATCGCCGCCGATAAAAATAAAACGGCATGTTTGTGATGGCTGGTTGGGCTGCCGCCGCTAATAATTCTGACATTGTTTACAACAATAATTACTGCCGCGCAAAGTGCCTTCCCTAGATTACAAAATGATAATAATAAAGTATTTAACTATAAGCCAAACA
Organism: Lithobius niger; assembly: GCA_023313725.1. Classification (NCBI taxonomy): domain Eukaryota; kingdom Metazoa; phylum Arthropoda; class Chilopoda; order Lithobiomorpha; family Lithobiidae; genus Lithobius; species Lithobius niger. The sequence continues at coordinate 5,333 of JAHWFP010233035.1, read as the reverse complement.
ATCATCTGAGCGATAGTTCTTAACAATGATTAAAAAATTCAGCAGGTTGGCAATGCTGCTGCTGGTCTAACACTAGTCTTGACAACGCCACCAACGAAAATATTGATGCGCACACCTCTATCACGCACGGCGACAGCGATCTTAAAACCACATTATAATCCATCAGTAACGATCACAATATTGTAGGTCAAAAGTTTTAGCTCTTAGGCCTGCTTTAGCCTTTAGGCCTAATTTGTAGCTTTTTAGGCCTAATATTTAGTCGTCATTTTTATTTCGTAAGTAGCAGCTGCGTTTGAGAATAAGCCTATTCATTAATGCACCATGGTTTTGAGTCCACACGTTGCCGTGGCAACGAGGAATATTTAAACTATTAGATGCAGACATGTTGTTTCGTGCTGTGTTTAAATACGTCGTCCAATGTATTGTTCGTTTTATATGTATAGCTTCGCCGATATAAATACGACGATTTCGATTTCATATTCGGGATTCCCAATCGCTAGTGTAAATACCAGTTTCGTTGCCATGCTGACGGTAATCCCTCCAAGCATTCGTTTTTTCAAATGATGCTAAGATGTATCGTACCGGAATTCTTTTGTTTTTTATGTTTTCGTTTCTTCCTGTAGTGGTTGAATGCAAGGGCCAATTGTTATTATTTCATTGAATTACGTCGAAAAAGGTTATCAGCTAGAAAGAAGAAACGAAAATTTAATTTTCCGTATTTTTTTTAAGTTCAATTGAGTACCACCAGCAAGGTGTATGCGTCGTCGGAATTCCTTAACTATTCACGATTCCAAATTTACAATGGTGAGTGTTAGAAATAAATTCGAAATTTTTTTATTTCTCCCGTAATAATTGTTCGATTTACGTAAAATTTTGGCTCAGCAATACTGTTTGGGGTATCAAGCGTTGTACCAAATTTCATTTCAATCCGATCTTTCGTTTGGGCTCCACCCAGACTAAAAATATGCAACCAACGGACCAACGGACTAACGGACCAAACAACATTTTGCAATTTGGTGTCCGTTATAGGCTACGCTTCGCTCGCTCGCTCCGCCAAAAAACAAATAAGCTAACTGCCATGAAGTATTATAAAGTCTACTACAGGAATCCCGTCTTTTGCACGGGGCCGGTCGCATTTCCCGGGACATTTTCCCGGCACTCTTCCCGAAGACTTGTCAGATTGATCGACCACTCATGCCTGGCTCCTTTTTGGCTGGACGGAGAGTGGGAAGGTTCATTTTCAATGCGGGCTCGAGGCGTGAATAAGTGGTTTTCCTTTAGTCCTTCCTATTCATTTTCCTTTTAGCCGGTCTCCGATATTATTATAAAGATTTTCATTTTGTGATCGTTTGCACACCTACCGCAGCAGTGCAACCAAAATCATGGGGGAGGGGAGGGGGGGGAGGCGCTGAACTTTCAACGGGAACCATGATAATCCTAAAACCATGACACGTAAAACTACCGGTAACTCACTGCCGGAAAATATGAAGAGTGAAACTCTAGGTGTACTTTTAAATCTATATTGGGGGAGGGGGCGCAAACCTGACAGGGGGCGTCAAATTACGCTTTGGCCCCCCCCCCCCCCCGGTTCGCTGACCTTGGTCCAGGAAGGTGCAGGGATAAAGAAAAAATGAAAGTTAAAGGCTGAGTGTCCACCGTTCATAGAGAGAAAGATGCGTCAATAACGTTGTTTTTATGCTACTGACTAGCTAGTAACTAGTAACGCTGGCCCCATGTTAAATCCCATAGACTCATGGCTAGCGCAAAATTGAGAAGTCGTACGTAGCTGAACTTTTGCACACGGATGCATGGTGATCTTTTGTTGGTTTGGGAGCTGTAGGGATCAGGACAAATGCGTGGGAGGGATTTAAAATTCGCCACCAGCGAATTTAAATTTTTTAAATTTTTAAGTTGCAACCAAAGATTTCAAGCAACAATGGCTTGAACAATCAACACTGGTCCTTAGATTTATTCTAAAAGCCGGGACGAACTAAAAAATTAACTGTAACGAAGGACAAAATAAGGAAACATTAACTGTGCCGTGGATTGCGTAAGAATAAAGGGAAGCACGTTAGATGATGGTGTAGCGGTGCTTACAGGTCCTAGAGGTGCCTACTGTTCTGCACCGACATCTGGTGTGGTCTCGGGAAAGTTAAAAGTACTTCGGGTGGCCGTTTTTACTTTTGCGGAGTTTAAACAAGCATAGCAGTCACTACTGCACGGTTAGGAATAGAGCGTCTATGTCCTATCTAAAGTTTTAGTACTAACTAATCAAAATTTGTTCGCTGCCATCAGGTGGGTGGTTTCATTGCTAACCTTAGGCTTTAAAATAAAAAGAATTGTTTTTAGTTAAAACACTAGCAAATTAAATCTCTCTAGAAGCAACTGCGTTTAAAACTCTTAGTTTTAATAAACAGGGGAATGAAAACATTACATTGGCAACTAGTCTTTTTACAACAACTGAATAGCTTTAAATAAAAGCACACAAGTAATTTTTACATAAAAAAAATATCGGCAAAGAATTTACATTGGAGAAAATTCACACTTACAATTTCGAATAGTACCTCACAATTTCAAGCTTAGTCTAAGATTTTGTTTCCAGGCATCTTGCACAAGATCAAATCTACTCTTTCACATTGAGTCAAGCTAGCAATAATCAGGGCCCTACCATCGAAGTCTGTGCTTCTGTAATTATGCTACAGGACCTTGGTGAATCTAAAAGTCTGTTCACATTTTGTGAGACAAACAGAAAAAAAGCCGGTTTTTAAAAAGGGGACCTTAAACCCTTAAGTTATGGGAGGGGACACCAGAAAATGCCGATGGTTTAACTACCCATAATCGCGAACCCAAGTCAAAAGTTAAGTTAAAATCTTTAAGTTAAAATTTAGAATAAGAATCCGAAAAAATAAATTAAAGCTAAAACTAGTTACCTAAACTACTACCTTGCCCGGCATGGCAACATTCGGACTGGGACATCTCTGCTCCGACCGCCGTAGTAACATCTGACTTGGAGTTGAGCTATGCTATCGAATTTCTCCCACAGCCTGGTTTATAGCAGCTGCTCGGCTGGCAAGAGGAGGGCAGGCGCGGACCTGTAGGAGAGCGACGGAGGGGGGGTGCGGGGAAGAGGGATCGCCTCGGAGGAGGAGAGACTAACTCAACCCGGCCAGGCTGTCACTACCGGAAGTAGGTAGGACAGCGCGGACGGGCAGGATAGCCTGGCGTTCTGAGTGGATGAGGGAAAAAATACTGCAATCTGGTTGATAGGGAACTTTGGCAATAAAGAGGGCAAAGGGAATTGCCGACTTTCGTGGACTAGGAGGCCAGTGGAACTGAGTTTTGAACTCGCAACGTGAGAAGGCCTATTAATTAAAACTGCGATATTATGTATCGCAACTATTGAAGGAGGGGGGGGGGGACGAAGTGTTTAGCTCAAACCTTTATCCAAACGTGATTTTTATAGTAGGAAGATCGTTACTATGGTCGGAGCTCTGAAATAAATACAAGATAAACACTTTGAAAAAAATTGTCCGGTAAAAATCGAAGGAATGTTTGCCGAGTTCAGTAGTGTTTAGAAACCCAGTTTTTGATAAACTGTTGCCCAATTAAATAAAAATAAAAAGGTTAAATATACCAGCTTATTCTCTGAATGCTAGAACGCATGTAAATAAGTGAAATATTATTGCAGCCGCTAATAATAAAAATAACAGTCGAAGTTTTCATACATAACTTGGCCATTGCTAGAATAAAAACATCAAGTGTTGTGGTTTTCAATTACAAATATGTGAAGTAAAATACTCCCTAAACAACACTAAGCTGGTAGGCTTTACGCCTGCAAAAGAATATCAAAGTAAATATAATTTTTACAGAGTTGTGAAAATGGCGATTGAAGATTTGCGTGCGGCGCCGGTCAGTTTGGTGACTTTTTCAAAATGCTGTAGAAAATGATTAAAGTGGAAATTCATGGATCTGTCTTCGCAGGATTGTAGATACAGTTCTTGTTTACTAAGGGCCGCAAATTTCAAACGGTTAGGTCCATTATTCGTGAAGATATGGTGTTTTGCAGACGGAGGCCGTTATAGGCCCAATGAGCGCTAGCGAGCGCAAATGAAAAAAATTGTTCGTTACGAAAACGATAAACCCTCAGGTTTTTGATATTTTGAGCAGAGGTCTCCTCTCAAATCTGATTGTGAAGACGAGCTTCTTTACAATGGTTACGCGACAATACGAGCATCCACGAGCTAACGGGTTTTTGTTAATAACCCAAAAATAAAATGCTTCGCGTTCTGCTGTTTTAGTAACAGCGACTTTCGGGTGTTTCTGCATGACTAAATGTGAATAAAATCTTGAAAAATTAAGGGGAAGGTTCGGGGATAAACAAAACAACTGAAGGGGATGCGCTGATTGAGTGAGCGAATCGAATGAAATCAGCTATTGTTAGCCTGTGTCTGCGAAAATGGGATTGAAGCAACTTAAGCATGTGAAGAATGGCCATACAATAAACTAAGCCGTGTCAATTTGGCTAATCTAACGGCTAATTGGCAATGGTAAATTTGAAAATTATAAATGTGAAAATTTATTGAAATAAAATTCGTCCAGAAAAAAAATACAGATGAAGTTAAGACGGTGTAACCTTATGTACGTTCACAGTCCTATGAAAGTTGTGATATCCACCCAAAACCAAAACTGGTATAAAAACCCGCCAAGTTTACAAAAATGATCGGCCTTTGAAGGTAGTGATATGATTCAACCAGGGAACGGTCAATCCTATTAATCGCACCCAATAATACTATGGACGTTAAATGAAAACTTGAAGATTGCTACCCTTCAATGATATCACACCTTCAGAGGCCGATCGTTTTTGGAAACTTGGCGGGATTTATACCAGTTTTGGTTTCGGGTGGGTTGCTTTTACACGGCACGAAACACCTTTCAGGTACCGTTTTCAACAGAAGGCAACGCGCGATCGCAATGTGTATCATTAAAGTAGTAACCTACTCAGTGCTTTTTCGATGCGTTTTGACCAGGTCTTTCAGTGATTTAATAATTTCAATTAATGCTTCCATAACTCCCACTCTCCTGGTTCCCCGCTTCCTCCCCCCCCCCTTACTCGTGTTCGCCTTTGGCAATCCGAGAAGGCAACTCGATGCCTAACGAACACTGGAAAGGTTTCGTCTGACTATGAAGAAGATGAACAAAAAGAGCCATCTTTTGAAAAAATCTTTATGACTGAAACTTGTAATAACAGAAGTAAAAGGAAGAAGCCACTGAGTATGCATATTCTTTAAAACGAAATTGCTTGTACTCAATAACAATGAAGCTGAACAAAATCT
>JAHWFP010233033.1:0-22847 GCA_023313725.1 Lithobius niger | reverse complement strand
ATGTGTTGGCAGTGCTTCGGCTACACGATATTCCAGCAGTGCTTAAGAAATTGAACGAATGGAGTGAAGATCTTGGTTTCGCCTTTGAGAAGAAAGAGGGAGGATCCAGTCCATTTCTAGATGTTCGACTTTTCCACAAGCCGACGGCTCAATTGAGTTCAGCCCCTATTCAAAACCGACCACATCTGGAAGAGGCCAACTTATAACTCTGGGCATCCTCTAGGCCAGCTGAGAAACATTGCCATGAATGAATTCTCACTAATTGTAAAACACTCCAGCACCAAAAAAGTGACCCAAGAGCACCTGTATAACACCAAAGGAAGATTAGTAGACTTAGGGTATCCACCGGGCATGCTAAACCAGTTAAGAAGGCCGTTGCAGGGCTCGAAATGTCCAGAAAAAAGTGTGTAGCATAATTGCGATACAAAATAAAAATTTGTGTAGCAATCGCAAAATAATGGTTAGCAGTTTTCATGAAGCATAGTTACTTTTCTTGGCAGGCAAAAGGGTGTTTTAGTTTTAATTGATGGTTTAGTTAGAACGAGAATGTGCTTGTGTGACGTATAAATTGCGTCATATTTTAGATACCTAAATATTCTGATGCTATGTCACGATTGTGTATCATTCGATTTCATTCTTTGCACGTGGTATAAAAATAACCTAACTTTTGTAGGGATTGAAGAATTGTACGGAACACAATGATTGTTCTATTATAAATGGGCCAGGCCTACTGTAAAATGATTTTTTTTACATAGTTATAAAAAATTAAGTTCTTTCGCCATGATGTTGCATCGCTAAACTGCTACACAAATTTCAGTTTCGTATCGCTAAAGTCTATAATTGTGGTGCAAACTGCGATGTGATACCACTCATTTCGAGATCTGCCATTGGGAAGAATGTAAGAATGAACACAGAAGGATGAGCCAGAGCCAACGAGAGCAGAAGAAGTTAAGAGAATAGGAGTTACTTACCTGAGAGGAGTGAGCGAAAAAATACAGAGCGTGTTAAAGACGAAAGGCTTTGATTCATTTGTTAAGAATGGAAAGAATTTGAAAACCTTGCTGCTGAAGAAACTTAAGAGACCGGTCGAAGGGAAGTTCATTCGTTCACAGGAGAAGCACGTTATGGAAAAAGAGCTTGAGAGAGTATCAAATACCCCCGAAGGAGTGTACCGTGTACCATGCAGTGGATGCGATGCTGCATACATAGGCGAAACGAGGAAGAGTGTGCGTGAGAGGGTAAAACAACATATGGCTGATACGAGAAATAAAGTGGAGACAAACAGCATTGCATCGCACTGCATGAGTACAGGGCACAAAATAGCATGGAAAGACACTACAACACTCTTGGTCTCAAACTCTAGGAATGATAGGCACCTGGGAGGACTTGAATCACTGGCAATTCAGCACGAATTGGGAGAAAGGAAGCCCCTTATGAATTTGCTAGGCCCCTCAAACCCTGCCATTAAGTTTCTCATCAGTCAGGAGTTGGGTGATCAACTCACTCAAAGATGGAATGAAGCACAGGAAAATCAAAAACGGCACGAACCACAAGAAATGCACGAAAAACGAGTGAAAAGAGGACCACCCTCCAGGTTACAGCAGGCTACGACGACCACCGCATTTGAGTAGTGAATGCGAGGTGACTCTGTTTTGATGTAGATACGGCAGTTATGTAAATAGAACTCGAACGAGGAGAGCCTGATGATGACAGGAAGACTGAAACAGCACAGCTATTTTCGGTCAAATCTGCCTGTCGAAAAGTCGCTTTTAGCACTTCACAATATGAGAAGTATTTTGTAAAACTTTTGGATTTGAGCGTCATTGAAGAAGTATTTTAAATAATCATAATTCTGCTTGTCACGTATCCATAGACTTATTTAGTGACAGGAATGGTAATTTTATATTTTCATGCCTCACTAAGAAACGTTTTTTTTTATCGGTAAATGCTATTTCCCCCCAATCGTTTCTTTTTCTCATCAAAAACGAAAAAAAAAAACCTGTGCGGATATGGCCTCAGAACCAACTTTTGTTTTTCAATGGCCTAAAGGGCAGTTATTTATTGGAAATCACTGTTTTGGTTTCAAGTTTTAATTACCCGCAGAAAATTAAGTACTTTCTACCTTTTTTTTTTGCAAGAACCTTTGTTATTCCAACAACCGGTGTTTCTAAGACCAAGTAATAAAAATATGTGGTGTTGAACATTAAATAAAAACACAAGTTGGCCCTTTACCATTACAGCAGGGAAGCAAAGATGCCGCAATCTCTACAAATGAAAATTCCACCATAACTGAAAGCATCTAGTAGTTTACCTCAATGTCATCAATGTTGATTTTCTTGTACTCCTTTTTCATTTCCTTGACTCCCATTTTCATAGCTTGAACCGTCGTTTTGGTGTCCTTTAGAGTCTGTGTAGCAAAGTTAGCCTGCTCCATATTAAATGATTGTTGATTCAAATTGTCCCTTTGCTGCTCATACATTTTCTTCTGTTTAAGCACCCTCATCGCTTTCTGCTTTACTGTATTCTGTAAAATGTTTCGTTTGGTTACACATCAGAAAAACAGTGCAAAACTAAGACAATTGAAACATAGAACAAATTCGAAATTCTGTTATCAAGATGCGGACCACCACCTACATGCAATTCCCATTAAGCAACTCGTACCATGAAAATACGATAAAGAAATTCTTTTTAGATACTTGTCGTTTACAGATCACGCTACACAGAACTAAATGTTTGATTGATAATGGACTTTACTGAACTAAAATAAAGCTTCACATTAATTATAATGTATAAATATGCACCATGATTATTTTCAGCCTACATACGGATGAAATAGGCATATTTACTATTTACAATGTTAGAAGTACTGGGCGCTTCAGCCAATTCAATCAGAGGGCACTTCTATCCAGAGGTAAAATATATCTATTTCTGGGAAGAGGGGACAATATATATGTTGTGTGAAATAAATTTAGAAGACAAAAAAAAAAGAAGAAAGTCCCCAAACTAGACTACGAAAAGAGGCTTACATATTTATATTTTGCCTAGCATACAGGTAGGCACTTATATGAGGGGGAAATCAACATATTCGCAACTGCAAAAACTTTGTATGGGGTGTTTTTAATTGGGTAGCCTAGGTGCTTGTAAGCTGGATAAATGCCGATGTTAGTACAAAAAGAATGAAGATGATTGTGCACAGCAGTAGTACATAGTGCTTACAATGGAAAGTTGTGCAACTAGCAGTGCAGCCAAGTCATCAATGTAGTAGCCTAGGACAAATACCACGAGCATGCAATTTTTTGTGTTTATGTTAACACTAACAGCAACAACAAAAAAATCTCTACCACTGTAGACCCAATAAATCGTGTAGACTAACCCCATTTGCTTAAAACTACTAAAATTAAAACAATAATTCAGTTTAAAAACTTCATTTTTTTTTAAACTTCAAATGAGTTAACTCGCAATGTAACTTACGGTACCTTTGCAGGACCCTCCCTCATTTTCTTTAACTGGTCTTTGTATTTCTTCAGTTCCATGTCCAGCCGCTGTATTTTCTTGTCAATTGACTCTCCTCGGCTGTCAACCTATTAAAACGAGGGGTGTTAGCCTACCACACACATCTCCTTTTCTCCTTTGCAAAATAATAGGTATTATTTAATGACCTAATATTCAAATTTAACGTTCGTTAGATTTTCTTTTCACTGATCTAATCCAGCAGCATTCTGTATTTTAAAAATGAAGGCAAGCTGTTAGTGTATATTAATGATTACTAGGGAAAGGAACGTAAGTGATAAAGAAATTGTACAACAAATTACTGGCTGGCACCGATTAAATTTGGTTTCGATTGCCTAAAACGAAAATATACACTACCGTAAACTCTTTTTTAACTCTGAAGATCCGGCCGACTGTGCAACCCAACTGCGCATGCGTCATACGCAGCCCTCCTACAAAAGCATTCAGGCGAGACAGCCTGCCATCTTTTTCCGTTTTGGTCTGTCATGGTGGTGCCTCAAGAGGGGAAGTAGGGTGGGTACAGGTAGTGTACATTTTCGTTTTAGGCAATAGAAACCAAATTTCACTGGTGCTGGGTAGTAATTTATTATTTCTAATTGCCGTTTCGAAAATAGCAACTGCCTGTAAATTCTTGCATTTACAGTAGACCTTTTCAATAGCTGGCGGTGGGCACCACGTGAAGGATTACTCTAGGGTTGTGAGCTGGCACCCCCAAAAACTTTCATAAACTTCGCACTTATATCAGAAATAGGATCTATTCGTCTACAGGTGGCTTCGTTTCGTGAAGTGTGCATAAGGGAACTGGTCAACACATCTGGCAGGAATAATGGACTCCAGATGGCTCAGTCCATTGTCTTGTCTAGCCGTGTCCCTGAAGTAGTGGCATATGCAGACAGCTGGGCTTCTTCAGGATGCCAAATGAAGGGTAGACGGAGATGTGGAAAACGACTTCAGTTCATAAGCAGTGATTCAGATGTTGATGTCTACGCAGCTGATGTTGAGGTCTTCATAAGCATTGAAGATAACAGTCATAACCCATGTGGCGATCAAGGCAGCAGAGGTTACTCCAAAGTCTGTCTTGAACACGGGAAGAGTTGATCACAGTTTTCAGTCTGATAGTGAAGTAGCGTAAAGAACACCAGAACAGAGGAGATGATCTGGTTCGGCCAGTTAAGATAGTAAAAGCAGGTAAAATGATTGGTGTTGAAGGTTCAGGCAATGTGAGGGTCATGTTATTGGTCAGAGATCGATGACTTTTTGAGTTGTCAGTGAAGGAGCCAAAAGTTGGATCGCAAGAAAAACTTTGGACTTTATTCATTGTAGCGTAGATTAGAGCAAATGAGGATTGTTGTGAGTGAATTGAAAAACGAGTGAAGGGTTCCAAACTGAAAAAAACTATGTGTTTCAGGGTGTTGACTAAGAAGAAACCCAATGTGGGGAGGCAAAAAATCTTCTCGAAGAGCGGGTAGCCTGCCACTTCGAAGACGCAGTTAGTTGCAGAATTGTCGGCAGGGATTGTGGATCATCTGAGCTCGCCTTTGTTGAAAAGAAATAAAGTGTGGGTGAAGTGAAAGAAACATCTTTCCCAGTGGTTGTCGTGGGATATGATGGACGATTCCCTGATTGGTTTTTGTGATATATAGGTGGCCAGTTTCAAGAATTTCAAGAATGCTTGTAAGTGGGAATAAAGTGGCTGTCCGTGCCGGTTTGGAATCATGGTGTATAGTGAAACCCTGTTGCTTTTATCGTGAGAAAAGATCTGGAAGGAGAAGTCAGGAGTTGTGCTGAATGGCGAATCGGTTGACCATCGGGGATCTGAATCGGTTCAACTGAAGAGCTCAGAATGCTGGCCGAGTGGATGGAGATCTCTGATTCAGTTGGGTGAAGGCGTGTTGTTGCTGAGGTGAGGACGAATGAAACTCCGACGAAGATGAAAACATGTTGTAGGAGTTGGGCATCAGGGTGGTTGTTGATGGGTGGGAAGAGGCTAGGAGGAAGTGACATAAATAAAATAAATAATAACATCAAATTACCAATTTACCACCCTAAAAGTGGACGGAAGACGGAAGGGCTTGGGGCCAGATACTGCTCCGGAACTAAAAAAAAAAAAAAAAAGCTTGCAGCACGAATGCAGGAGTGGCTATCATGGATGTAGGGGTCGCTTCAAGTACTCATAGAGAGGTTTAGAGTCCAGCATCCTACTTAATGCTGAAACCGTTTTCGCACTGACAGTTTCTTTCTTCAGGGCATTCCAAATCGGCACAACCCGCACCGAGAAAAAATTTTGACGACAATCAAGCCTGGTGGAAGGATCAATAGTTTACATGAGTGTCCCCGTGTACCAAAAGAATTTGTTGGCAGGTCAAAAAAAGGTAAGTCAATGGCAATAAGCTGGTTTATAATCTTGAACGTAAGGATTAGATTAAATTTTATTCTGCGTAGGTCAAGAAGCTCTAGGCCCAATTTTGCCAGGCGTTCACGGTACGCGACCTCCCCGAGTCCCAGAAGACCCTTGGTGTAACGCCTCTGCACCTTCTCGATTAAATCAATGTCACGCGAAAGGTAGGGTGACCAGACAGGAGACACATATTCAAGTAATGGGCAAACAAAAACCGTAAAAACCCAAATACTGGTATCAGAGTTTCCATAAGCTAAACATCTTTTCACGACTGCTGCACGATGGTACGCTGCAGCGCAAATCTTCTGGCAGTGAGTGGGTGATTTTAGGTCACTGGTAAACCAAATTCCAAGATCTCGGACTTCTGCAGAGGTGGGCAAGATCACTTGACCCAACGAGTAGCTGTTTTGTCTATCAACTCCGCCTATGTTAAAGACATGGCATTTCTTTACAGAGAGAGGTAGATGCCGACTCTCAGGCCAGTGGACAACTTCCTGGACCATGTTGTCCAAGTCTAAGGAAAGGAGGGAGTCGTGAACTTCCGCCCCCACCTTAAGGTCGTCAGCAAATTTAAAGCCGAAGATGCAACCCCTTTCTAAATTTAGGTTGTTCAAGTAAATTACAAAATGAAGGGGCCCGAGTACAGACCCCTGTAGAACACCACAAGGTACACATGTCCAAGAGTGCGAATATCAGTGCCTGACATGCATCTGGCATCAGGGGAAGAAAGACTGATGAGGTTGTGGTTTGGTTAAGTCTTCCCTTCCTTTTGTTGGCGCAATCCACGTAAGAGCTGGTTCCCTAGTTGAGGACATCAGCTTGGGACGTGGCTCTGAGGCCGAGGTGGAGAATTTTTTAAAGGACTGAAGATGGGACTTAGGCACAGTGCCCAAGTCCATTTTTGCTGGACGATGGTCGGCAAAGTACAGCAGGCAGTGAAGGACGATGGTTAGGAGAGCTGCAAATGAAGGTCGGTGAGGGACAGAAGGCATTTCCTCCTTAGGGACGAGTTGTCAGATAATGCAGTGACCCAGTTATAGGTGAAGGATTTGCAGTGCGACAATGTGGGTGGTCCCGGTGAAGAATGTGGGCGATAAAGTCTCGAATGGCACGTTCCATTAAAACGTTGATCACGGTAGACGTGAGAGCATGTTGACAAAAAAATAAGGTTCCGCTACAGGAGGGATGGTCAGGCGCGGGAAGATCTTTCATCAGTCCGCTTGAACATAGTAGGAGAGTCAACGGTCTTTCGGCAAAAGATGTAGGTGAAATGATGTTCTTTTGGTGAAAACCAACTTCAACATGAGCTTCTTTCAGTCGAAAGCTTGAGGTTTCTTTCGACGAAAGCTTAAATGGCAGTGGAGTGCCTCGGCCGAAGGAGAGCTCGGGAGAAAAGAGGTAGCTGGCTGCCTCACCCGAATGTTCAAAACGTGGGCATCTTTCGGTGAAAGCTTTTTTCGGTGAAAGCAAGGAGAGAAACAAATGTGGCTGTCCAGAGCGGGAGTCGGGAAAAAGTGGCAGATGAAGAGCTGCAACTCCACTGACGTCATTCTTTCGTGGTGAGAAGAATGGATAAGGCAACAGCGGGGCAGACGATGAACAGCAACTTCATTGTCGTCTTTGCTTTCGTGATAAAATACACGATCGAGGCGATGGTTGGCCGCCTGTGAGGACTGGCAAAGGCGGCAGACAATGAAGTTCAAGTCCATTGTAACAGAGCGTCGATTTCAGCGGCCGTTGAGTGTTTGAGAATACGAAGGTGGTGAAGAGGCTTTGTGGGAACATGAGGAGTTCGATTAAAGATCCAAAGAAGAAATTGGTTATTTAGAACTACTTGACTCCGAGGAAGCCTTTTTGTTTTTCTTTCATTTGTGGTGAGAATGAGAAGCGATGGCTTGTTCGCATGGAATGAAGGACAAGACGGTCAAACTGAAGGTCATCGGCGGAGGATCAGAAGCCTGTCGTTGTGGTGGTGAAGGCAACAGGCTGACGACAACATTAGGGTCTTCCGCAGGAAGGCTTGCCGGTGGGGACGAATGACGAGAAAGTCTTTCATCTTTCAGCTTGGATATGGCGGCCGGTGCGGGAGCAAAGACGTTCTTTCAGTGAAAGCTACTTCGAAGCGAGCTTCTTTCGTTAGAAAAGCTTGTCTTCTGCTTCTTTCGGTCAAAAGCTTGAGGTTCTTTCAGGTGAAAGCAGGGCTTCTTTCAGTCGAAAGCAGAGGTTCTTTCAAGTGGAAGCAGTGCTTTTTTTTAGTCGAATGCTTGAGGTTCTTTCAGGGTGAAAGCTTCAGTTGAGGGTGATGATCCAACGGAACAGTGATGGGGCCGTCTTGAACAGGAGCTTGAGAAACAGAGATGGCAGGACGTCATGCCTGAATGCTTTTATAGGAGGGCTGTGCATACGGATACATAGTTGCGTTGCGCAGCTGGCCAGATCTTCAGAGTTTAAAAACCTCAAGAGAGAAAAAGCATTACAGGAACTGAATGCAAGAATTTACAAGCAGTGGATATTTTTGAAATGGCAATTAGAAACTCAAAATTATTTAGCTAGGGGAATGCACGTCATCCGTTTGTTACGTTTCCAATGAGCTGCAAACCTATAGTACAAATGAAACCAGACAATATAAATCCCAAGTCATTCTTGCTGGAAATTACTTAGCTTTAGGCTTGTGCCCCTGATATTTTTGTTTCAAAATTTATGTTTGAAAAAAAAAGTGCAAATAGCGGACCATTTCTGGCTCCAAAATATAAGTCATATTCTGATAAACGGGTGCTATTTTACGAAAATTTTGAAAAAGAATTTGATAACAATTTCAACTTTTGTTTGGTGTACCCATCAAACCTGAAGCTATTTACTATAGTGCATTAATGCTAGACACAAAGTTAGAATTTGGGCTTAGTGATGGCATTGTGATCATTATTCCCATCCTACAAAATTAGTAATTTATTTTATTCCCATAATTCAGTATAGAAAAGCAATTTTATGGAAAGATTAATACGATTTTGAGTTTTACTCTTTTAGGGAAAACATTTTTTTTTGGAAAATATACCATAATCATTAAACACAGGATGAGGCTCAAGTCTTGTCTCACGTAAAAATTGTCAGATATGAAGATAATAATGAAGGCATTTGCAACAACCTTGAAAGCTGCTTTTAAAGTCGTTCGCATTATTTCTCCAAAATGGCACAAGATTCAGTAGAGCCGTTAAACGAGGTTGTAGGCCAATTAAAAACATTGTAAATTACGAAAACAGAGTGAAAATGGTGGCGAAAATAGCTTACATTAATTACAAGGAAAACTAGGCTAACACACTACTGTAATTCACTTCTCGGCTGTATCCTGTGCCGTTTCAGAGATAGAATGCTGCTTTCAAGGTCACTGATGCCTTCATTGTACAGTACGCCAAAAAATGGGTCTCGGAACCTTAGCACAGAAGGTTCAGTTACTGTCAACTGTGAGTGAAGTTATAACAGAGTTCCTTATACAGAATGTAAAAAGCTGACAAATAAGACCAAACAATATCTACTTTCTGATTGTACTGCGAGGACAGTGAGCAAAAATTGCAGTTTTATGCTGTTCAGTGAAAAAAGTTTCATTTTTGGGTTATGTTTTGTAAATTAGTTCCTTATTAGGATGGTTTTTAGTATGTGAATAGACCTTCACAACACTGAAATAAGGTTTTTTATGACTGAGCTTTTCCTTGTACAAAGGTTCTTTATATATAGGTGTTTTCACCGTATGAACAGACGGTGGCCAACCTAATTGTTAAAAAGTATTCTTTATAGGAAAAAGTTCCGTTTTTGGAAGTTCGTTATACGAAGAGTCTAGTGTGTATGCCTAATTGCATAAAGCTATCGACCGGTCATCGATTGGCGATTTTATTGGAAAGGTTGACAATTAAAATATTTTCCATACATGCAAAATCTATCCGGTATCTAATATCCAGAATGTTATATTGTCTGCTGAAAATGCACGCTAAAAGTGTCTGCTCGGAATGCAAACTTGTCTGATGAAATGTGTGTTTTTAAGTGTGAACAAAAATGACAAGATTTGTCGGATTTTGTTGTGTATCCTAGATACCAGGATGTGGTAGATTTTGCATACGTGATATTTTCCCTAGCAGCCAATTCTGGTGGATTGTTGATTAACACGGAAGAACTGAACCAAGTATAGTTTCACTTCCTGTTGGCAGGTTTTAGTTTCAAAATAGCCTAACAAGAAGTTTTTCTGCCAGCTTCCGATGGTCCACATGTCAAGTTTCTGGCTCTTACTGTTAGAGGTTATGAGGGAAAATGTTACTGTGACAGAGTTCATTATTTTCAAAACGTTTTTGGAATCTATGCACCAATAAGGGCATTTGAACATACCATAATTTATGATAAACTTGTGCTTTAACAGAGTGAACAGTGAAAGGCGTGTGTAATTACCTACGACGTCATTCAATGTTACAAGATTGAATGATTTTTTTTTGGTTAAATTGGCATCCAACGTCTAAAAACTTACCTTTTACTTGACGACAAAGTTTCACATTTGACGATGAAAAATATTTGATCAGTCATATCTGATTACAAATATGTCATCAGAAATGAAGTAATATCTGACATTATTTGCATAGAGATCAGACTTGAGCTTCACATACACTAATAGCAAAGCAAAATCATTATGACGTATATCACCAACCCTGTAAAACTGAGATAATCGTATAGGCTAGCTTCAAATTGCCTTTTAAGCAAGGGACAAATTTCAAGACAAATCCCACTTCAAATCAACAAGTTCTGAGTAGGCCACGTTTCTAACCCCAATTTCATTGGGAAGCACTACATGTGATGAGTACAAGTTTAAAGCAGTGCCCCAAATGTGATTACCACCACCTTCGTGCAAAAGAAAAGGCTATGAAGGCAATGATGAATGACTAATATAACGTATTAATTTGGTTATTGCTAATTAAATAGTTTTAAATGAATCATGGAAAAACTACTTCAACAACCTGGTTACGAACACAGGAAGCCAGTGAATAAACAGGCAAGGTTTTTTTTTTTGGGGGGGGGGGCGGGGGAGCTACATTTTCAAAACATGACCAGGAAGAAGCAATTGATTGTCGATCGACATCTCCTTTTACCAGTAAAATTGTGTGATCTTATTGCGAATCTAATTATTAGACTACGACACTTAAAAAAGGCCCGTTATATTACTAGTGATTGTTAGAGTGGCTCTTATAGCAAAGTATTTCGGGAGGGAGAGGATCAAAGGAGAACTCGTTTTTATTATTGTTCTGCCAATGGATGCATGAATGCTTAGTCTTGGAGGTCCTATTTGGTTTCCACGCTATACGAAATTTTTAAAGTTAAAATTAATTTCATGAATCCAATGGCCTGAGTTCTTAATTTTCAAAATTACATTCACCACTACAACCAAGTATTGTTCTATACACTACTACCAATTTAGTATTGTTCTTTGGTAAACAAGACATATTTTTCCAATATATATTGGAATACCGTTGATTCGGCAATTTTACTTTGGTCGAAGTTCATATTAAAGACTGTCACTTGCGCAAAACCAAAAATCGTCCAAGTTCCACAATTCAAACTTGCAAATTTTCGACTATCTACTGATAGTCTTCTTCAGGCAAGAGTCATGAGACTTGCACAACAACAACCACCAACGAACTTCAGGCAAGAGTCATGAGACTAGCACAACAGCCACCACCAACGAACTTTGCCAAGTCCACTACCTAATAAATAATATTATTATTAATATTAATATTTAATACGTCTCAATAATCCTAGGATGGCCACTGAACAAAAGGATGACTATAACAAAACTTTTGGTGGAATGGTGTTCATCGGCTGTGCCTCGTTCGAAACCGCGGCTCAGGTAAAACTGACCTGTTACTGCTATTCATGCAGATACATGATGCGAGTAGTGTTCAGTAAACACCGTTATTGGACTGTAGCCAAAGCAGTGCCGTTGGAGGTTTGACGCGCTCCCAGCCATGGATAATTGGTAAGGCTAGGCCAATACCAACTTTGGCTAAAGTCTAGAATACACCCATACCCGATATCCTTCTGAAATTGATTCCAAATGGATCCAGCACCTTCATACATCCAGGAACAGTCTGTTTTATAGCGCGGAAATGTGTTAAAACGACTTAAATCGGTCAATTTGTAGCTCCGCAATCCGTACATATATACGGTGTATGCGTTCGCTCGCGGCGCCTTGCGAAGCAGGGAAACTTATATTTTTTTTCGTAAACAGTTAAGATAAGCGGGTAGTTATTGTCAGTTGCGTGTGCTTTTGTTGTTATTGTCGGTTAGATTAGGTTATAGGTACCGGCTTCTGTTTGGCGTTTCACTTGTAATGAACTGGTTGGGATTTGGCATTTCACTTGTGGTGCTTCACTGCGCAGCGTCGGCGGCGTCAAAACCCTTGGGTTTAAAACATGGGATCAGTTAAAACATGGTTTTAACACGTTTCTGCGGCTTGGGATCAGTTTGTAGTGCCTTTCCGGCCAATTAAAGGTAAGTTTTTTGTCTTTTTCTTAAAATTTGGGCCATATGCGTGAAGTAGACTTGTGCCCCAACTTTCACCAATTTGATGAAAAATTCCCAATTTCAAAGCTCTATGAGCAAGCTTCTTGCAATAAAGTGCAATTTTTGGAACTTGATTTTGGTTTTTGTTAAATAATTTGAGAACGACTGATGCTATTGTTCTGAAATTAGCACCATTGGAAAGGTCTCGAAAAAAACGGTTCGTTTGGTGTATTGGAACATCAAAAATGGTCAATTTTTGGAGAAATAGCAAAAACCGATATTAGACTAAAACAATAACTGATTCCGATACCGATAGTATCGGGCCAATGCAATATCGGTATCGGCCGAGCCTTAATAATTGGCTATAGTGCTAGTAGGATTGTTAGTTGTTTGGGAACAAATAAGTCATTCTCAACTTTTGACGTGTTAGTGGTATGAGGGGGGGGGGGGATTGAGGCTTAATGGCGCGTCGACAACTTGGTCATTAGCGCCAACCTCAGTCACAGTGCAGTGGTCCGGGTTGCCACTGCACTACACATTACAGAGATATTATTCAAACCCCTAACCTAAATCTTGTCATACATCTGTACCACCTGCAAAAATTGAAAAACACCGGACAGGAGGACAGACTTATCGCCCAATTGACGCACAATGTCATGCGGAAGATGGAAACGACGACGAAAACCATCAAGATGGCAACAATCAACAAGGAAGTGCCGGACCGTAAGTGGCCGCCGACACCAATAACGTTCAGGAGGGTCAAACCCCCCACAAAAGGAAACAGTGAGTAAGTCGAGTGTGACCAATGCGCAAACGGGCCAACACCACCTCCTCACGGCGACTGCGGCGACACGCCGAGTGCCATTCCTCAACAGTGCCTTTAATAGCTCGTAATTTATTGCCGTCCTGTCCATCCCACGAGGCTAGTGGTATGAAGGGCGGTTTCACACTCTACTAGCACCCTACTGAAAATGACGGCATCACATGGCAGAAAATATGGTGGAAACGAAGCCGTGCTCATCCGACACTCCTTGCTGGATCTTGTAATGGCCATCTACTGGTTCCAATATTATCGGCTATGTACAGTTTGCCATGGATTACTAAAAAAAGTAAACATAAGAAACGAATGGCGCTGCTTGATGAATTTAAATCCTAAACGAATATTTTGTCTGAGAGAGACTCTGGAGCTCCAGTGTAAGCCAAGGGAGGGGCAGACACAGACACGCTGGCTTCCCTGCAAGATCGAGCCCAACGGCCACAGCTCGGTGGCCCTCTACTGAGGTTTTTCAGTATCAACGCTTATCTTCATGTTACATCGGCAGCGCATTCTGGCTTTGTTTTCAATCCTGCGCCGCAAGCCGTCTAATGCGAGTGAGAACGAATTGCGTAGCAGATGAATCACGCTGTCGTTAAAATGTCGCATCCTCCCACACAACTAATAATCCCAGGTGCTAGAAGGCAAGAGGGACAATTTTGCTAAGCAATTCTAATCGATAATTTCTGGTAATTTTACATAGCCTACTACAATCAGGGTGTGCATGACGCGTCACAGGGTCCCCGTCTTCTCAAAAATACCAGGGGTTGCAGAGGTCAGGTTCGCCCAGAGACCTCTGGCACACAAGCCAAAACACCTTTTCCCCACGACGTCATGACGTGTGGACTTGCATGTACAGCCATCATGAGACGATTTCAGGTACTGTAATATATTACTACGGCTGGTTTAAATTATGCCGTTTTCCCCATATCGCAATTTAATGCAATAAGTTTTAAAAATAGAAGCCGAGTACAAATCGGCGTTAAGTAACACTAACAGTTTTACACAGAAACCATAAACAACAGTAATCTAAATGCCATTATTTCACCTATAGTCGATGACGCAAGGCCACTCCTCAACGCACTTTTGCGTACTAGTATAAACAACCTTGCTACGACAATGCCACAACGGTTTACATCGACACTTACGGTAGCAATACAATCTGAAAGGTTCGGAGCAGGCTCTTTGGGTTTAGCTCTTCCGAAAAGACGATTCATTGTGTTGTTTTAAAGAAACGAGTGAAAGTTCAGGTACGATCGCGGATCATATGCTGAAGAACCACAATAATGTGTGACGTCATTCAACCGACGCGACATCTAGTGATAATTCTTTTGATAATTCAATTTCAAAGGTACTTGAGCCTATATTTAGGCTCAAAACTTTTTTTCAGAAAATATGTAAGCACTGTTCATACGTTCAAGATTATTTTAATTAATTATTCCTGTAAAGGTCATTTGAGATACAATAAAGGCCAGCTGAGATGCGGCTCTCGCTTTTTACCACTGTTTTCGCGCAATCATGGTCCGGTGATCCCATAGGTCGTGTTTCCAAGCTGTAAAACTGTAGGGAGAAGTGAGACGGATTCCTCTTGGCCACGCCCCTAACGTCATCAAATGCGATCAGTTCATAAACGGCATTCTCAAGAGAAGAAAACTTAGCAATAATATCTGCCACATATCACAGGGGCTAGGCACACGAATCGCGTACATGCCGGAACACTCACGCCACCCCGCGAGCGCAGCGTGGGTGTTCCGCCATACGTGTACCTAACCCCTGTGCGACATATCTGCCAGTCTGAAATTGCTGTTTTGCTCTTTTAGGCCGTTGCGATTATTTTGTAAATAAATAAATAAATCTACCGCTAAAGCAAATAAACATCGCTGCTAAAACAAATATGCTAAACCTCTATTTTGAGTTGGTGTTTACAACTCCACAACCTCCCAGCGCCATTTTTCTCGATCCACCACATCAAGTACGGCCCAAAAGGTCTATTTACTTACCGTTAATCTTTCCCGTGTTAAAAAAAAAAAACCGTTTTAAAATGTGGCGTCTAGGAGATTTTCTGTTGAATATTGTTAACTATATTTAAGAACGACCCGTAACTATATGATGAATTGCGCGCGTACAATAATAATGACGTTTCATCTCTGTGTGTACATCTACTAATTTTCTAATAATTATCATGAGATCTAAAATCTAATAGACTAATGCGGTAAAAATTAAAATTAATTATTCCAATAGATCGCCGAAGCAAAATTATAAGACACTAGCCTAGAAAGAAAATTATGAATTGTAATTTTAAAATACGATAATCATTCTGGTTGGTGACGACACAATCGTTGACTTGATTCCATTGAGCTTGATTCTGTCGCGTGTACTATTCCCAAAGCCAACCGAGATAGCAGCTATGCGAGGAACGCAGGTACCACCCCAGCCGACCTTGGCACTGTAATTGCCCGGATGACGATCTGCGCGTAACTGTAATTTGACACGCGGAATGTTATAAGGCATGCCGGGCGTCCCTTTAAGTCGTATTTTGCAGTATTCTTATCAGTCGTGCCGGGGTTATGAACTTGGTAAATACCCTCAAGGAGAGTACAACAGTTCGCCCCGATAGTATTAGTGGAATGGTAGTTAGAAACAAGGCCAATGTCAGTACTGACATTTTTTGTTTTCACAGTCACTCAATCAAGGGAAAGTGCCTGATGACTGGTTATTGTCATCAGTTGTGCCAAATGGTGCAAAGAAAAGTGAGGTCTACACTTCTACCTGCTGTAAAATGATTGAACATATTATCGTCAGCAACATGGGTCAGTTTCTTGAAAAGGGGAAGTCTTGTTACTGCCGAGCAATTTGTTTCAGGAAGGGTATCTCTTGTGAACTGATGCATACATCTGTGATGCAAAACCTCTGATGGTCTCGACGACGGTTTCCCTGTAGATGTTGTATCCTTGGATATGACAAAAGCTTTCAATACTGTACCACATGATCTACTATTAATAAAGATGGCCTCGTATGGGATTTCTGGGGATGTTACCAGATGGTTTTGCTTCTTCTTAAAGGATAGAAATCAGTATGTGGTTGTGGACAAAGCTGATTTGGTATGTGTTACTTTCGGTGTTCCTCAGGGCTCCGTTAGTGGTCCAATCCTGTTTTTGCTTTACGTTAATGACTTGATGGATGTGCCTTCTTTCATAAATTGACACCTACATTTATGGAGTCATTGGGTCATAGCCGGACTGGCAGATACTTCAGGCGACCTTGTTAAGACGTGTGATACTTGCAGTACCTTCCTAAAGCACCGAACGGAACGAACCAAACGCACCACTGTTGGTGACAGTCAGCTCATTCCCTACTATAACCGTGTTGATGTGGCTTGCTTACGTCAACGTTCGTCAGCGATGAATGTGTTTCCGGTACCTCACGCATGCTCACAAGCTCCAACACTGGCAAACACCCGCAACCACCTCCCTGAGATGGTTTGCAATTTGGCATTGCTCGCGCCTGGTTACATCCATTAACCTAAACGGTACAATCAATTATCCACGCCTGGTCACATCAAAGGTATGACCTCACGAGTGCTCTGTTGAGCTTGTCGATGTTGCTGAGCTGTGATTGCAGTTTCGGAAGGTACTAAACGGCTGACGCAACATTACTGCGCACACGCGACGTCAAGTTTGGAGCCAAACTGTGTCTAACAGAAGGGCGTTTTTTCACTCTGTTCGGTCGTTTAGGAAGGTACTGTAGGTGTGACATTTCTCACCAGAGGAACGCCTCAGACCTGAGGTACACCTTGAAGGTTCATTCTTTACAGAATGTGACTGTTTTGACTTGCCTTGGAGTCAAGCTTAAAGTGGCACCAGTGGTAGTAACTCTTATAATCACAATGGTCGCAACGTAGCGTCACAGAAGGATTACTAGCACACCGCTTGACAAGGACTATCGAAACACAGACAATATGGTGCTGGAAATCGTATCTTAAGCCGGCCCACATTGGAATGCAAAGATGCCAGCAAATAAGCATTCAGCTGTCGCAAACTGCCTAAACAATTTATGGTATTTACAAACCGCGAATGTTAGGTGCAAATGTTAGCTAACACAATGTACCTTTACAAAATTTGTTCTCTCTTGCTCTCCTTATTATTAACAACAACAACTACACGCATACACACGCATAAAACTTTTATGAAACTGGAACAAGATGGTCACTGGCATGGGTGCCGTTTACCATACATCGTACTAGGTTGTAGTGTGTCTTATCTGATGTTGGAACGCTGAAGTTCCAGTTTCATGAAAGGTCTGTGTGTGTGTAGGAAAAAAGTTATCTCAACAAGCAACCGTAGTAACAACAGGCGTTTCCTCCCCTTTGTCCCCAAAGTGTACGTTTTTACCCCTAGTTGATGATGACGCCAGTAATTAACGCTACTGATTGTTGCTTTCCGTAAGAGTATGCTCTTCCCGTAATGAAGTGAGTATAGTGAAGATGGCACTATCACCAATTAAAATTAGGCACAATCTGGCAACATCTAACGTATCTAGTATCTAGCACTTGCTTGCATCAAACGAAGGCATACACAATGCCATTTCTTTTCACGAAACAAACAAGGACAAATTAATTATTCTTAATTATTGAGTGAAAATTTGGTGTGTCATCGTGTACCTGGGAGCAAGCTGTACAGGTTAACAATATCACTGCCCCTAGATGGCGCCAGAGGTATTTACAAACTTTTTTTCAATCGGTGATAGTGCCTCTTTAATAAGAAACTGTTCTGGTCGGCCCATATCCACATCACGGCAAATGGCGAAATTAAGTTTTTCGACAGAGTTTTGAAACATGCTAGCCCCAGTGCTTGCAAAACTTTTTTCAATATTGTGATGCGCCCTAAGTTGGACTACCGCGGCGATGTGTGGGACCCCTATACTAAACAACATGTGGAGCGTGTAATATGTAGGGCAGCACGGATGGTTACAGGCGTGTACAGGCGGGAGACTTGTGTCAACGAAATGCACAGTAGCATGAAGTGCGTTTCCATGTCGGAGCGGATAAGAATCCACAGGTTGCAATTTTTTTTATTGTAAATGGAAGTTCACTTTTAAACCCTGCAGATTTTTGCAGTGCTTCTGACTTTCTGGGCCGCCACGACCATGCTAAAAAAATTAAGAGATACCAGTGCAATACAAACATCCTTGCTGGCTCTTTTACTCGCATACTATTGTGGAGTACTACCTGAGTCGGGAAGTCGTTTGCTCTACTAGTGGTTTTGTTTTCGCAAGGAGACCGAGTTCTTGCTACAAGCCTCTTACTTGTAGTTACTCAAGTAAAATGACCTGTTTTGTTTTCAAATCATTCTATTTGTGCTGTGTTTTATTTTATGGTATCTATTTTCAGCTAGAGAAATGTTAGTGACAACATACAATGCTTATTAATCTCTGTATAATTGGATTTTGTTTCCAAGTTTAGGTATTTTCTGGACCTTACTTCCCTACAGTTTAGAAACAACCATTTCATCTACTCACGATGTTGGATCAGTAAGTGAGATAACAGAAAAAAACTGCACCCCCCCCCCCCCCTTGACTCAGCAAGATCTCAGTTCCATGATATCATACTTACATCATGTGGGGGGAGTTTGTAGCTGCCTCTAGTTAAACAGTTCTTCTCACTTCCCTCTAGTTTAGAAACACGACTATTACCTTTGGTAGGATCAATGGAAGGTAATACGATCGACCGAAGGTGGCGGATTGACGGACCATGGTGCAACCTTCCCTTGTTCGAGACGCAAACCAGTAATCAGTAATTTAGTCGATTCATCATCGGGCCTAGTGTGCCAGCAATCATAAACTCTTAGATATGTTTATATGTATACACGTGTTAAATGCTGCCTATGGACGTTTCCTTTTGGCCGTGTCAGTATGGCTCAGCAGTTGCGCCTTTGGTTTCAAAGGTCATGGTTCAATTCCCAAATACAGATGCAAACCTATTTAAGTTGCCTTTTGGACTTATATGTCAGACTGCCTGAGCGGGGAATCGAACCCAGGACCTTTGGAACCAAAGGCCAAGGTCCTACTGCCGAGCCAGACTGACAGTGACTCTTTACTCAGTCTGGCTCAGCGGTAGGACCTTGGCCTTTGGTTACACAGGTTCTGGGTTCGATTCTCGCTCAGGCAGTCTGACATATAAGTCCAAAAGGCAACGTAAATAGGTTTGCATCTGTATTGGTTTATCTCTTACATGGGTGAGACTGTGCAAAGAGCACACGTATATGTGAGTGAGTTCGAGTTTTGGGAGACGAAACAATAATAATAATGCGAAACAATGAAATACTCGTATTTTGCGCCGAGCCTCACTGAGGTACCACTTGCTAAGTTCGTTCTGGCGAACCTTTTGTCAGTTTTAACTGTAGGAAAAAGTGTTTCATACACTCTTTCTTTCAATAACATTCACCAAAAACACCCTTTGGTATGTCATCCACTAGAATTTCAACTAACACTTCCGGAGCCATTTGGGCGACAGGCCTCTCCCAAACCCAAGTTGTGCTACAATTGAGTACAATATTCATTTACTACTGATTTTACTAGTCTCATCTAGTTTTTTTTCTTCTGATTTTTGTTTGGATTCATTACTTTCTTGAAAATTTCGGATGAAAGAAAAATCGTATGCGAATAAGGAATAGATGAACCAAGATTTCAGATGAAGGGGAGTGCAGAGAAAAAAAACTGGGGAAGCGATGGAGATCAACTCCCGCCCTTTACAGGAACAATGAATGGCGTCCGAGGGTGAGGGGCACATCCTTCCCTCCGGTTCCTACCCAGGCTCCGCCAGTGAAGTAGAGAACATGGGAACATGTAAGGACTTTGTAGGCAGTGACGAGAAAAGTCTTTTAGAAGCTATGTCATTACACATGAAAGTCACTGGAATAGAATTACTTAAAATATAAGTACTGTAATTCAGCTTACTAGAGCAAAACACAGTGTGCACTCAGCCCAGACAACACCAAACAGGGAACAAATAACAGAAAAACCTACAATGATCATGATGACCATCACGAAAGTATAGAAGTTGAAGTTGGCAGGGGGAAAAAGGGAAACAAGTAGATCCTAGAAGTTGTTCCAGAATTTGTACGCGGGAGAAACCAACATCCAGGGGGCCGCTCGCGGCTTTTTTAGGGGGTCGCAGGGTGAACACATAGTTTTACTTAAATTATCTACGGTTATAACAAATAAAAAAAAAACTGCGCTTCTAATGCACAAAGAATAAGAAGCACAGAAAAATGCACAATTAAGACACTAGGAAAGAACTTAATAAAATTAATGTTCTGGTTACTTCAGAACCAGAATATTATCGGGTTATGTAACGTAAGGTTTAAAAAAAAAGGGGAGGTGTTCTGATCCAGGAGACTACACGCCAAGAAGCATTATACGTCACTTGTGGAAGAATTTCAATGATTCCATCTAAGCATACCACTAATTCTTGGCCTGCACACCGCAATCTTATCTGTCCAAATCAGTATGGTTTCCGACAAAATATTTCGACCACAACAAACCCATTAGCTGTTTACAACATTAAAAAAAAATCCTCGATATGGGATCACTCATTATTTATCACTGGGAGGTCGAGGCGGCTAGAGAAAATATGGGAGGGGGGGGGGGGATATCTACCATACCATCAAACTAAAACTGGTATTTTACGTTTTGATGACTTTGGCCACAGTGAAAATTATTCAAATGGAGGCCTCCCTCAATTTTTTCCCTCCAAAGGGTCACAGACCAGTTACAGAAACATGGCATCTTGCTGACTATGCAGTTTGTTTAAGGTCTTTATAGGATTCCGATCATTATGTAATGACCGAGTATTTACGACTTCTCTGTTAAATTCTAAAACTTGCGTGAATATTGTCAATATTGCCTGGTGAAATTGAAATTCGGGTCATGGTGACTAACCTAACTTAACCACCAACAATAACATCATCACATACACCAACCCAAACAAGCAAAGACGATGTTCAGTTCATCCCTATTAGCAGGCCAGTAAGGGGAAGAGGCTGGATGAAGAAAAAAAGAAATAAAATTGGAGCGTGTTGCTTTAAAGCTTTCTCCAATAGCTTTAGTTGTTTTGGACAAAACTGAGTAATAGGTTTCATCAGAGACGTGCACACAGGGTACAAGGGGGGGGGGGGGGAGGCCCTAACCCCTGCCCTCACAGCAAAATGCCCTTTTTCAGAAAAAAAGCGCCCTTTTTTGCTGTAGCAGTGGTGTAAAAACCCTAAAAAAGGGTCAATGAAGGGACAAGGGGGCAATGAAGGATAAGATGAGGTTAAAACACCAAATAAAAAAGATCCCCAGAATAAAAGAAGTAAGTGTTGCCCCGGGCCCTCCTGGGGGCCTGTGCACGTTCCTGGGTTTCATAATTAAAAAATAAAAAATTGTCTGCCCTAACATAAGTTAAAGAGCATGTTGTTTAAAAATGTGGAAGTTTTTCTTAATAATAAAAAAAAATACCCGATAAATTCTTGATAATACCTCTAGTAATTTGGGATCAAATGGGGGTAAATAAAAGGATTCACTACTTTTCACCTTCACTACTTTAAATGGTCCGGTTAAAAAAAATTCTGCTTCTGGTAAAGTCAGGTGGCAATAACACGGTACAAGCCAGTTTTTGTCTTCTGTCAGGCAAAGAAGTGGACAGGCATTCAGCAGGCAACAGGCCATACTATACCGGGCCGCCAGATGCCACAAGCCAGGTGTCGATTGCCGCCCTTGTCTCCCCTGTATTTGTCTCTTTCCGCATATCACGGCAGTTCGCCATCATCCATTTAATAAAGGCCCATTTTAACTACGACCCCCCACCCCCAAACTTCTCCACCCCACCTTCAATAGCTGGCTACGGACCTGTTAAGATTTAAACCGATGAGCAGATCAGCATACTGAATATCACCAACAGGGCCCCCACAACGGGGGGGGGGTCAGGTGGACCCGCGCTGTACCTAGGCCCGGCCACTCAAGGGGCCCGCACGGCCTAAAAAATATATTTTTCGCAATTGTGAGCTTTGAAGACTATGAGTAACGTACTCGATTTATGGGTGTTGTGAATTTTTTTTATACTCCCAACAAACAGCAACTCCAATCCAACGGCAACGAGCACGGAGCAGGAACACTGCAGTGCAAGCTTGTCAGCTTGTTAGGCAGAGAAGCCAACTAACGTAAGCAGCCCGGATTGATGAATGAACCAACCCGATAAGCACAATATGGAAGCCGACGAATATTATAACATAGTGCAACTTTTTTCCCCCTTCCGGCAGGACGGGGGGGGGGGGGCGCTGTTATAGTTAGTACCAGGCCCCTAACTGGGATGTGGGGGCCCTGATCACTAATACAGTATTGTTACAAAAACAACTAGTGCATTCCTTACTTACTAACAACCAGAGACGTCAGGAAGGATAAAAGTTGGAGGGATGTAAACCAGAAATTTACCGACATAATTTACCATCTAGGCAAAAATTTATGTAATTTTTCCGACTGATTTGCCGACTGACTAAAAATTATGTAACTTTGCCGACTGATTTGCCAACTGGCCAAACTTGGGGGGGGGGGGGG
>JAHWFP010233032.1:15675-27508 GCA_023313725.1 Lithobius niger | reverse complement strand
AGGCTAGATTACATTAAAATTTACGAGAAGCTAAAACTGTGGAGAAAATATATTATTAACATTATTAAGGAAATTCATGCCAAGTTAAAATGAAAACTGTCAGAGAAGGGGAAGCATACTTTCATCTTCGAAAATTGAGTTGGGAATTAGGCAAGACCTTTTCCCCCCTTTAAAACTTTTTTCAGAGTTAAGAAAAGTTAAAATAAACAGGATCCTATTATTTTTACTTAAAAACGTTGGACTTAGAAGAAAAACATTAATGTAGGCATTCACCTTTTTATCACACGAACACATGCATTATGAATCTTTTTATTGATTTACCTGCCTTTAATTATAAACTAAATAAATATAATTATTTACACATGGTAGGTAAATCAATGTAATAATCATTGAATAGACATAATCATGAAGAATATCTATAAAAACAAAATCAAAAACGTTGCTTTTTCGATGATCCGTAACACCGATTAGACGAAAAATGGCACAACCCCCCCACCACCTGTTTTTTTTTTGCTGTTCAGCGGGCGCCCTTGTCGGTGCGTCCGACATTTTACATGGAAACTAACCATCTCCACAAGCAAAACAAAAATGTACCACCGAAACTACAGATTTTAAAGATAGTTTTAAAGCAGCAACTTTAAATTTTCACAATAGGTGTCATATTGTAATGAATTTTAATGCTTGAAATGTTACCGATATTGCACGTTTTCAGTATTTATTAGCGTGAAAGATAACTTGCCGTTTAGGAAGTAAATTAAGTTTACACAATGGGACGTTTGACACGAGTTTTGTTAATAAAATAATCGAGTGTAAAATAACCGGGCGGCCTTTTTTCATTGTTGTCAGCATACAGATCTATTGTATCAAGTGCTGAGAACTAGTTCTCAGCCCCCGTTCATTGTTGTGTTCCTGCATCCTTGTATTGTTACAAGAGGGCTGAGATGCGGATATCGGTAGATAAAACTCAGAAGGGCATTAAGTGTAGGGTGAGAACACAAACCCATGTTCATTCGTGTGAACAATGATACATTTACTTACTGCCTTTTTGAATGACATCTTCTCGTTTGCAACAATGTCCGAAAGAATGAAAATGCTATGTGGTTACGAATGCTCGCATTAATCGAAAGGAGGGAAAAATTGTTGGCATTCGTCAGCGCCCACAATTGTTATCAGCAGCACAAATCACTACAGTGACAATGGTTTAGATATGCTTACTTATAGGATAATGAACAGGAATATAAATGTGTTGCACTGTATATCTACCACTTTCTCTCATCAACCACAATCAGGACATTATCACTGTTATGTAAATCTTTTTGGGAACTAAATGAAAAGTCTGCATCGCTGACATAGATACGTACCACTAACCTGTAAGGCCAGGTTTAGTTAGAATGTCATATCTCTGGTTAGTATCTAATCCCTGTACGACAGTTACTTTTCTTATCAATACAGCACACTGATTCGTCGAGCATGGTGAGCAATATCATTATTATGTGAAGGCAAACCAATCAGTGCTACATACAAATACAAACAACGTTTCTAAAATTTTCAATTTTCGTCATCAGGTTAGCAATAGAATTAAAGCATGGCAAAAGCCACTAAGTCATCCTACGTTAAAATCATAAAACAGTCATTTAAAACTGATAAAAACCACCAATTTCTCCCCTCAAAATTTGAAAATTTTTGAAACGTTGTTTGTATTTTTATGTAGCACTGATTGGTTTGCCTTTACATAATCTGTTACCCTTCTTTTTACTCCCTTAATAATTTTGTTCCACATTTACCAATTTGAAAAATGCAATTACTAAAGGGATTTTAAATCACCATTGTGCAACGACGAGTTTGTGCTGGCGAACTTTATACTGCTACCCTATTTAGGGTGCCAACCAATAGGCAGTAATATCGGACTCTATCTTTAGGTTAAACAAGTCCGTGTTATCTACTGGCATCTTCCAGCAGCATTAAGCTTGAGCTAAAGGTTTATTTCAGTGCATTATAACATCCGTCGTAAGTTAAGAACTCGATGTTTAGGACAAGAACTTTAATTGCCTGTGTTGTTGACAGGGTATTTTTTCTAACTTAAATGCTCCACCAATGCAAAGAAACCTATGAAATACATGCACAGTGGGACTTTTGATTCCTGTTTTTTAATGACAGTTCATTTTTCCCATGTTAGGTACTGCATTACAAATCTTCTGATTTTAATTTTTGTCTAGCAGTAGTGACCTTTCAGGAAGATTAAAAAAAAATGTGTATCCACTGTCCTCGACATAAGCTTCAAAATGATTGCTGATAACATTAATTTGCGACGGATTCGTCAAAGTCGCCAAATATTTACTAGGTTCCCTGGTTCTACTGGTTCTACGCACTCACCTTCAGTGACTATTATAAGAAAAGAGATTGCCTCAGAAAGTTCGGAATTAGAACTACCAGGATTCACTCACATATTTAATAAGAAGTCATCTCTTCGTATGAGAGGAGTTTGGGTGGTTGTCTTTCTGCTTGCAACTGCTGCCTGCATTTATCAAGTGGGCGAAAGAATAAAGGTTTTCTGTGATGATCCATCATTTGTGACTACTGTTTTTAATCGTAACAGAAGCATAACGTTTCCAACTATTGTTATTTGTCCATTCAATTGGGAGTGGGAATACCCAGCTGTCAACGAATGTATTTTAAGAGAACTGTATGGAAACTTTTCTGTAAATAATATTTTCAACTGGTTTAATAATGGAAAAATCAACGTTATCGATCTATGGAATTTGTCGAAACTGAAGATGTTGAATATTACGCTTTCATCATCAGACGTAAATATGTAATCCCTATATCAAAAACTAGTTTGTATTTTTGCTTCGTTATGGATGAATTTTGTTAGTAACTCCCAGTCTTTTATGAATGTAAATGATAATCGATATATAAAAATAACGTTCTTAAGACCACAGTTTTTAATTGAAATTTCAATAATCGATTTCCTGAATACATATTTCGGTGAATTACATTTTTTACTTTAAGCAACGTTTATTGGCTGTGCTTACCTAGTTAACTTGAGTTTTACTACTGGTTGTTTCAAACTCTGAGGGTAAGTGGTACACTGGGTAATGTAACAAAACCATAACGAGTTACAATAATTAGCTATATTGTACACTGGTAAACTTATGTTTCCTTCAACAAATTTTCTTGATTTTTTAGATGTGCAAACTAAATTAAGACAGACTTCCACATTCTGGTATAGTATAGGCAGACTTTACGTTTCGTCAATGACTAAAATTCTTGTCTTTTATTGGTAGCTTCTGAAAAAGTTTGAAGCCAGTTTGCAGACGTGCATCAGGAAATTATAATAATATGCAATAACAATACAAGATATTGTGACAACTTCAGACCTTTTTTAAATATTTATTTAGCCAACGCCATGATTGACTTAAATGTATTTATTTTTAGGATATATATTTAATTTTTAGAAATTTTTTCGAGAAAAACTTTGACTCAAGTCTCTTTAAAGCTTAATTTTAAAATATTTAAATTTACGTTAAAATTTACGTTGAATAAATTTACTTTGAACAAAAATTGAGTTGACTGCCAGAATCCGTCAGTCAGTGAAGTGTGAAACTGTATAATTCATTTTAGGGCTGTCTGAGGTGATAATTCCCAAAGTAATATTATAAGTCCTATTAGTGTATGTCAGCCATGTCTGTCGACTTCTTACCACGTTTCGGCACCCGAACGTAAGGGGCTATAAAAACTAAATTATAAACGAATAAACATAAGAAAAACTGACCTATAAATGAATTTTTCATACAATGCCAGGTAAACGGCCTACAGAAGTTTACAATAGAAATATTTTTAGGCATAAACGTGTAATGTTTACAAGTTTGATCATATTGAAATTTGTTGAGATTTCGGTTTTCTTTTGGCTTCAAACGGGACTTGTCGCTCGAGAAAGTTGAGGCAGTGGTAGCACATGTTCAATTACCATTTACATGTTACTCCCCGACAAAGCAGTTAGGGACCGATCATTATTTATTGCCAGGGGGGACCGAAGGAAATTGAGGTCATGAAATTTTTGGACCCTCTCGGGAGTCATAAATTTCTCAAGTCCTGTCAAGAGGGGGTGTCAAAAACATACTACCAACTCGAAGTAAAGCCATTTTTGAACCTCAAAAATGGCACTTTCAGCTGTGAAAATTTCTAAAAACACCTCAGCTTCTGGGGGCCCCCCTTGATGTGAGTGTTTACAAGGTTTTGAAGCTGATAGTACCATTTCTGCAAGTATATTTTTTACAAAGAACTCTGTAGAAAAGCCTTGGCACCTGGTTCCTTGGCTTCTTCCGTCTTTCAGGTACAGACTATGTTACGGATGCTGTCATACAAGCAAACAGTGTGTTAATCATACTTATTCTATGAATCTCGACAAGAGATGGGTGGAAGAAACATTTTGTAGAACATTTTTAACCGGTGTATCTTTTCGTTAAAAACGAGACATATTTCCTTACAACTAATGGTAACTGACGGTGTGAGAGCTACTTACTTAATTTGGCTACAGAACTAATCTTGGCTACAGGAATCGTCTGCAGACAGTCTCATAGGTATACGAACATTTTTTGGGGGTACCATTATTTTGGACCTTGAGTGGGGAGGGGAGGGTCAAGATTTTTTTCAAGATCTCGAAGGGTGGAGGGTCATCGAAAATTTGGTTGTCACATTTTCATTTCCTTCAGCCTCTTCCCGGCCATAAATAATGGCCAGTCCCTTATTTTTCTTTATACACTCTACAGTGTAAAAAAGGGAATTACGATTCGTCATGGATTAGCAAAGGGATCCGTGCTTTGCATGTATGGATGTCAGTGGCCATCTATTGTGACAGTTCTTTTACCCTACATTGCAGAAGCTGAAAGAAACGACAAGCGATTTGACACAATTTGAATCGGCGACTGTATTGGAAGTGCCCGCACCTATGGGGATTTGTCATCATATCACACCAAGTAAGAAAGTATGCTGCACCCTACTTACTCGACAACTTCAGAAATACACAGTATTTGCTTTGTTAACCCTTTGCCTCATAACCTATTATTTACTTTTTTATACTTGTATGTTCTATTTTTCACCATGTTTTGCATTCCTAAGTACACAAAAATCGGTTACAACTCTGATGCATTTCACACATGTGTGATTTAGTTTGTTTTTCTCTCCAGCAATACTGTCTCATCTTCCTAACTGTTTCTTTTCATCAGTCGGTCAATAATCAAATCATACATTCTCGTTTCTAACCTGATTTTTCTAAAGAATACAATTTTGACACCACGAGGGGGAAAATGTTGAATGGTCCTTAGCGGTAAAAATGAATTTTAGATGGAAAGAAAGCATCGGGCAAACGAATCAGCATCATCTATCGGTAAAAAAAGTTAACAAAATGAATAAATTAAGAAAATATATGTTTTAATGTCTTAATATCCTCTATGGAACGGATATCAGTCATTCATATTTTTTAACTGCAATAAATGCATTATTTGTTTCTGTGGTAATTATTTAGAACTAGTGACTTCAGAGCTAGTGACTTAATTCACCCGCCTTGCGATTTCTTTAGTTGTTAGGGTTCCAAAAATCATAACGAATACGTGCGCAAACGTTTATTTATTTTCAAAAAAAAATTAATAAAGTACATTAAAACGCTACTCACAATCCAGCTAGAAGCAGCTGCCGTTCTACTCGATGATACTGCAACGAGAAAACTCGATTTTGACGGGAACGTTTCTAAACAGAAATTATCACTTTCCCAGGAAGATGGTGTGTATCTATATTGTGGCCGGAATACAGTCCATGGGGGTGAGCTTCGTACGAACTATTGTATACATCGAGAATTGGTGTAATCAGAAAAAGTATGATACAAACTTTTGTGAAACAAGGAAATGGAATAATTTATTCCTTGTTTCACAAATGCTTGGGTCAGACTATTTCTAATATAATAAATTCTCTACATATATAATAGTGTGTGCGAAGTGCATCCCTGCGGATGGTGTTTCATACTGTAAAGAAACATTCCATGATCGAACATTAATTTCAAAACTTCATCTTCATTAAGACGAATACTTTGACAAAAATGAACTTTGCATGCATCGTACATTGCACTAGCCATTTCGTCTGCTTAATGAAGGTAATTTCCATCTAATAATGTGCCAATCGAAATCAGGTTTTCTTGTTGCGGTACCATCGTTTGGAATGGCAGTTGCATCTAACTGGCTGTGAGTAGCGTGTTAATGTGTTTTAATAAAAATTATAAGCGTTTATGCACGTTTTCGTTATGATTTTCGAAACTGTAACAGCTGAAGGAATCGGTAGGTAGGTGAATTCAGTCACTAGCATGTAAAATAGTTATTCCAAATAATTGCCATTTCGTTTATCAAATTTTGCTCTTAACATTCAGGTTTTGGTGGGCTCGGAGGGTACTACAAAATCGAAGAACTTTTTGCACATTTTATCATAACCATACCTTCAATGCCAGTTGGACTTTATTAGGGGCGGTTTTTTAAGTTTTGCTAGCGATGGCTTGTAAATACTTTGATTGAAATAGGCAATCATTCGCTATACTTCTTATTTCTTAAATTATACAGAACAGATGGGCCTGGTAACAACTTGTCACAAATGAAAACTATAAATAATTCATTAAGAAAACTAATAACACTGACTTTGTGAGACTACATTCGGCATTCCAAGTAGTCTTTTACTGCTGCGGGCACGTTAACATTTTTTGGTGTGTACGCGGTTGTTTTTTTTCTGGCCGCCAAACTGCTGCTGGCTCGAGCTACCTTATCAATTGCCCGGCTGGTTAATAAACAGTCATACACCCGTCTTTTTACTAAGCATTCTCCGCAACAAGCGCAATATACAACACACACTGCAATGACCGTGCACTCTGTAATGTAATAAATAATAACAATATGAGGATAAATCAAACAAAACAATAATTATGGTGCCTTGTGCCAAAATCATTACATACCAACACTTTTTAATAAAATTCCTTCACACCTTTTAAACCTAGACAGCTTTAAACATGCAAAAAGAGAGATAAAACAGTGGTTAATTCATGGTTAAAATGTATTAATAGTTTAAATAGCACAAATATAAATTCCTAACTGATTGTAAATATGTAAATATGTTGAAAATAACCTTAATACTTATTTATTGAAATTATGATGTCAAACTATTTTTCTAACTGAATTTTACAACATAAGTGTCTTTGATGTAATCTGTATTATTCTGTATTTTATTTTGCAACCCATACAAGATCAACATGATCTTCGGGATGCTTGATGAATAAATTTATTTATTTATTTAAAAAAAAAACCTAAAAAACGTGAGCGTTGAGCGAAGCTGTGATCTATTCACGGAAGTAGCAATATTGCATAAAAACTTACGCCTGCTTGCTCTTCGCGGTCACTGATTGGCTAATCATGTGAAGTGGCTCTAGGATGACACATGTTGAGCTCGTGCACAATTAGAAAAGTGATCTTCCGTATGTTTGTGGCAATTCGTAATAATCCACTTCTGTTTATGGATAACTTGATATTTGTAATCAGCCAACATAGCTAAACATTAGGCTAAAAATTTGGTGCAACACAATATTTTCTGCGTGCTGAAGTGACAGGGCCCGACATCCCAAGGACTGTTTATTCGTATTATTACAGGATGGCAAGCCAAACGGGAAACGAGAGACCTTTAGCTCTAAGATAGGAGGTAGACGTCTCACCACACCTGATAAACGAGTTTGTAATAACGATACATCTTGCTCTTCACTTTTGCAAGGTGCGTCAAAAGGCTGGCTAACTGTTGGCTAACTACCACTGTAAGGCTAACCATATTTTTACTCATCAGTCTACGCTTTGAGGATGGCTATTTTTGATTTGCATTGCTGCATAAAAATAAACAATGTTTAAAACAATGTAAAACAATAAAACTGGTAATTTAGACCTCCGTAACTCAGGACCTACCTAACCATTTCGATCATTTTTGGAAAAGTATAATCTGCACAACCACATCTATCAACTGGGAAGAACCAGCTTTTTTTACCATGGGAGGCTATGGTCAAACCTTACAGTTTTCTAACATGGGAGACTGAGGTAAAAACCTTACAGTTCATTAACATGAGAAACTGAGGCCAAACCTTACAGTAACTGCTACATATCTCCTGATATCTATACAATTACCTAACGGTATACAGTAGTGGATTATTGTCAACACAGAATATTTGAAGCAACAGCCTCATATTAATTTTGCTGATTCTGTTGACGACACTTTCACATAATAAAACATGGGGATGTTAATATCTACTTGCAGAACGGGGACAATACATTAATTTTAGTATCATTCCCATTAAACCAAAGTATACCGAAGTTCTACTTTTTTTAAGAGGGATTATTCAAATATATTTTTGTCATTTTAGATATTCCAGTTTGTTGCATGCGTATCTGTCATCTTTTTTTCCTAATTATATTCAGTAGTGCTTCGTTACACAACAAATTTGTGCTGGTAGGCCTATCAATGAGGTAGAAATTTGGAGTACAGTAACGAATTTTGTATTCAAGTGTAGCTGTAATTCTTCTATTTCGTCCCGGACCACTGCACTGTGACTGAGGTTGGCGCTAATGACCAAGTTGTCGACGCGCCATTAAGCCTCAATCCCCCCCCCCCTCTATTTCGTCCCAGTAAGCTGCAATAACGTTGATGGTAATAAAGGTACGAGGAAATGGACTCGGCCACCGTGCAAAGTTGCTCCCATGATTTTGGCTTTGATAATAATTTTCAGGCCTTGGACGATGTTTGGTTGTTAACTGCAAATTGTTGAACACTCGGAGTACATATTGTGAGTGTTTTTAGCCGTATGGCTGTCTTTGAAGATTGGAAAACCAAGTTTTTCCTCACTCTTAAGTAATGGTTCTATAGGAGTGGCCATATTGTTTGTTTGCACACAATCGTAAGAAACAGTTTGAATGTGCTGTGATGACTGTGCTGTGTAAGTGTGCATAGTGTTGAATTTTTTCAGATATTTTGCTAATAAGAAATGTTATTTTTCGTTTCACACATTTATACAGTGGAAAGAAACAGCCTGAATGTGGTTAGTGCGGAAGGTCTTTAGCAAGGAAGAGTGTTTTATTGATGCATGTACATCTACATTGTGGAAAGAAGCCAACTGAAAGCAGTGAGTGTGGAAGGGTTTTTGCAGTGTAGAATAATTTCTTGCTGCAAGAACATGTACTTGGTGGAAGGAAAACGCTTTAACGTAGTGAGTGTGGAAGGGTTTTTGCAGTGAAATTATTTATCGTAGCACGTACATATTATTATCCCCCCCCCCCCCCCATTTTCTCACTATGGCACCAACATCAAATGCTGCAACGCCTTCCCATGGAAAAATGGTTACTATAGTCTCCGCCAAGAAAGAAGTCCAACGCGTTTCAAAACAGGGGTATGCATTGTGCATGCCGGCTGCGTCGTTTACCTTGCAGGTATCCGCCATGGCTAAGCAGCCAACGTGTGCACATATACTAAACCTGCTAGGGCCATAATTTGGGCTAATCATGCACATCGAGCAAAAAGCTTGAAATTTGACATGCAAGTAATTCTTAGTAATACAAATAGAAATAGATTCTCCTTGATTCGTGAAATACTGAAAAACGTTCCAAATAACACCCCTAGCTTGACTGTGGAGAGTTTACTCTTTCTTGTTGACACGAACTTGATCGGAAAGTGACGCCAGTGTTGTTGGTCTAATAGCGTTGCCACGACGACGCAGTTATAGAGTATAGAGGCAAGGCGCACTTTTTTCCATGAAAGATTAGTAGTCATAAAATGACCATATAAGGAAAGTCTTCTTTCCTGGCGGATAGTATAGGCATGGAAAGAAATTCTTCTGCTCTACTGCGATTGTGAAACCAATTAAAAGATACAAGAAATGGGTCGTGAAATCATGGGAAAAGGATATTGTGCAGCGTCTTGGCGACATTGTGTCACTTTCACCAATGGTTTCTGACCAAGTTGACTGAGATTTGGTGAACCGTCGTGGAGGAATGCAAACTGCTGTTTCATCCACACCCAAGAGTGAAATACCATCCACTTTTAAACATTTCCAAAGCATCAGTTGGTGATGACAGTACGGTGTTGAATGCTTTGGAAGGTATTGAAACTATTTAGCGGTCTGTCCAGCTTGGTAGGGTGGAGTGTGACATTATTAGTCAAGAACTTAACACAAAACTGGATAATATAACCAGTACACTACATAGTACTTGTTTTGATATCCCCGAGACTGTACGCGAAGAAGTAAATAGGAGTTTAAACGCCTGCAGAGGGAAGCCGCAAAACATGGACCGTTTAGACTTAGTACACATCATAGTACTCCATCTTAGTACAACTGGTACACATCTTAGCTCTCCATTAAATCCACCACATGAGGCTGTACAAGTTGGTGATACTAGTGATCCCTTTAACAGATGGTGTTGCCAAGTGCTGAATTTTTTGGAGTCTTTCGGTGAGGTCTTGAACATGAAACTCTCGAACCTGGAAAGAAAATTTTAAAATATCATGCTAAAGCAAACTGCATTGCTTTTCGAAATTATTGATAACAGATTCAACTGTCTAATAAACGAGGTTAAAAGTGTTGTACCACCTTCTGAAAGCTTGAACAGTGATCCTAGGCCGTCATCCTATGATACCGTTGTTATGAGTACTATTCTTGCCCAGCTGGGGTCTAGTAGCATCAAACTTATTTCATCACATATGGATTGTGTTCTCCCAAGTGTGATCCGTGGTCAAGTGATGCTGCATTTAGGCGAAAAAATCAGCCTCCTGTGAAGGACAATTCCGAAGTAAGTGAACCGGGTGTTGGTGAAATGGCAACGGCAGTTGATTGCATTTCTGGCTTTCGTCGTGGTCCAGTAAATGGTTTGAGAACGAGGGGAGCTGATTTGCCAGGCACAAATGCTTGTTATTGTCGTGTGACCACGGAGGCAATTGATCGTCTCGAAACCAAAAATCCTACGAGGCTTGTCTCTGATGCAGTTACCCCAAGCAAGCTCCTTGAGTCACATATCACCTAAAATCCATGGGTCACATAAAAAAAGAGATGTTTATTGGCGATTTGTATGTGCGTGGACTACATCGTGGTGAGTCTAAAACTCCATTAGTATTAAAAAACGCTTAAGCATATAAAATACGGATGTAAGCCTTAAAAAACTTAAAGCCCTAAAGGAACAGATATTAGAAAAAAACACGTAAGCCATCAGCGTCTCACTAATACATGTAAAAGAATCTCCAGCGACCCAAAAAACAAGCTGGAGCTTCTTTTACACGTATTATATTTTTTTTGAAATGATGATGAGCAATAAGATGAAAACAGTGGGCTTAAACAGTAGTAGGATAAAACAGTGGCTGTATACCGCATAAGTATTCCGTGCTAACGTCCTCTGAAATAACGATGAGAAAAAATATGAAAACAATGGGCTTAAATAATGATGGTTTCAAACAATGGGCGTATACTGCACTTCCGTGCTTGAGTCCTCTGAAATGATGATGAGCAATAAGATGAAAACAGTGGGCTTAAACAGTAGTAGGATAAAACAGTGGCTGTATACCTTATTTTTTTTCTTGTTTTAGCAAGAATAACACAGAAAATAACACTGTAATCACCTTAAAATAACTGTTATAAGAGAGTCTTTTCCATGGCTGATTCGTTTTATGCTACTAAGAGTGAATTTTGCACCCAATTTCATGTTTTTAGCTTGATCTATAAGAATTTGTTGCCCAAACCCCTGGGAGGCATCACGAGGAGGTTCTCGGGAGGGAGGGGGGGGGG
>JAHWFP010233032.1:427-15575 GCA_023313725.1 Lithobius niger | reverse complement strand
GGGGGGGGGCACTGATGGCACTTTGGGTATTTCATTGGGGTCCACGGGTGGTTCGATTTTTACTGTTAAGAAAGACTTGTGTACCAAATTTATGTTTTTTGCAAAATTACTGCAAAAATTTGTTACTTAACTTAATGATTTCTGCCCAGTGCTCTACAATAATAATTGCTCTGCCGATGCGAATACTGCAGTAACATCAAAATCGTGTTCAAAAGGCCCTGATCGGTGTTAATACCTACATTTTGAGCTGTACAAATTGAAAATTGGTTCATTGGTTCGATCTCTAGGTGAAAGCAAAAGTTCTAACCCATTTGGCTTTCCGTGTCAAGAATAGTGTAGTTACATTAAAATAGCATGCGAAAGGCCCTAGGCCTTGTCCATACCTACGTTTTAAGCTACAGAACTTGAAAATCGGTTCTGTGGTTCGATCTCCAGGTGAGGACAAAGAGTCCCAACAGCAACATTAATGATTTCTGCCCAGTGCTCTGCAATAATAATTGCTCTGCCGACGAGTATACTGCAGTCACATCAAAATCGGGTTCAAAAGGCCCTGGTCGGTGTTAATACCTACATTTTAAGCTACACAAATTGAAAATCGGCTCATTGGTTCGATCTCTAGGTGGGAGCAAAGGTTTTAGCCCATTTGGCTTTCCGTGTCAGGAATATTGTAGTTACGTTAAAATAGCATGCGAAAGGCCCTAGGCCTTGTCCATACCTACGTTTTAAGCTGCAGAACTTGAAAATCGGTTCTATGGTTCGATCTCTTGGCAAGAGAAAAATTGCTAGCCCATTTGGCTTTCCGTATCAAGAATATTGGAGTTACATTAAAATAGCATGCGAAATACCCTAGGCCTTGTCCATACCTACGTTTTAAGCTATAGAACTTGAAAATCGGTTCATTGGTTCGATCTCTTGGCAAGAGCAAAATTGCTAGCCCATTTGGCTTTCCGTATCAAGAATATTGTAGTTACATTAAAATAGCATGCGAAATACCCTAGGCCTTGTCCACACCTACGTTTTAAGCTATAGAACTTGAAAATCGGTTCTGTGGTTCGATCTCCAGGTGAGGACAAATAGTCCCAACAGCAAAATTAATGATTTCTGCCCAGTGCTCTGCAATAATAATTGCTCTGCCGACGAGTATACTGCAGTCACATCAAAATGGGGTTCAAAAGGCCCTGGTCGGTGTTAATACCTACATTTTAAGCTGTACAAATTGAAAATCGGTTCATTGGTTCGATCTCTAGGTGGGAGCAAAAGTTTTAGCCCATTGGGCTTTCCGTGTCAAGAATATTGTAGTTACGTTAAAATAGCCTGCGAAAGGCCCTAGGCCTTGTCCATACCTACGTTTTAAGCTATAGAACTTGAAAATCGGTTCTGTGATTCGATCTCCAGGTGAGGACAAAGAGTCCCAACAGCAACATTAATGATTTCTGCCCAGTGCTCTACAATAATAATTGCTCTGCCGACGAGTATACTGCAGTCACATCAAAATTGGGTTCAAAAGGCCTTGGTCGATGTTAATACCTACATTTTAATCTATACAAATTGAAAATCGGTTCATTGGTTCGATCTCTAGGTGAGAGCAAAAGTTTTAGCCCATTTGGCTTTCCGTGTCAAGAATATTGTAAGTTACGTTAAAATAGCCTGCGAAAGGCCCTAGGCCTTGTCCAGACCTACGTTTTAAGCTATAGAACTTGAAAATCGGTTCAGTGGTTCGGTCTCCATGTGAGGGCAAAGAGTCCCAACAACAACAACAACAACAACAAGAAATGGCCATGCTGTGGACGCCGAACGGTTTGATTGTTGTCATTAAAATTTGTAATGCGGTGAAATAGTTACGACACGACCCCAAATACCGAATTTCGTTGGTCTATGTCAATTTTGGGCGAAACTATAGGAGTTCAAAGTTTGACGTTTAACATGGAAGATCATGCTGAGGCTTACATAAGGACCGCTACCGCGGTCCTTGATTACGTGGACTTGGCCAGGTCTGCGAATAGAAAATCTAAAAACAAAGATTCTAGAGGCCCTTACGCAGGCAAGCCTATCACCTATTATTCTTCTCTGTGCAGGTAATAACAACTTGCCACAGGATCATCCATCTCTCGTTAAAGATTACATCAGTGAATCTATTGATGCATTATTCTTGGTTATTTAATAAATATAATAATAATAATAAAGTTTGTTGCAAACGCAACCGGAATATCAAGGAACTAGTGGTCGCAAACAGTTTGTTGAGATGAATATTGGTTTGGCCAACCAAAGGTTGATATGTGTGATGACTGCTCATTCTTTGAACACGCCGAAGAAACTGAAGAGCTGCAGGCCGAAAAAGAAAAAGCACATGAAACATGCTAAAGAAGCAAGAGATGCTTACCGGGAGGATGCAGCAAACACCAACTGGCCTATGAACACGACGGTGTATGCTGAAGATTTGCAGAAGGTGCTGATTTTGCCGATTTTGTTGCATTTTTGCACCCCGATTGATTGTATTTAATGAAACTTTTGCGGACATGATGACTGGAGACAAAAACGAACATCACAACTATGTTGTCTTGTGGCACGAAGCCATAGCTGGGCGATACAAGGAAGAGATAACCAGTGCCTACTTCAAAGTGATTGCTACCGTCAGATACATTAAGCACTTCGTGTTCTGGCTGGACAACTGTGCAAGGCCAGAACAAGAATTGGTGCTTTTTCTCCTCTTTGGCACGTATTGTAAATGGAGTAGATGGCGGCCCTGACGACGTCACATTAAAATATCTATTGCCTGGACATACGTACATGGCAGCCGATTCAATCCACGGATACATTGAAAAGGGGTTACGTTTATAATATGAAGGACCCATCTGCCGTTATGAAAAAAGTTGTGAAATCCAACGAAGTTCTGGAGATGGCCGTGGATGATTTTTACTTGTGGCAAGATCATGCTTCACGACAAACAAAAGCAGGCGTCCAACTTCCACTACTCTGTGACATCGTGGAAGTTAGGTTTGAAAGAGGCAGCATTATGATGCATTACAAGACTTCCTTCCTTGAGAAGAATTACACTCCCTGTGCATTCATGAAGGTAAAGGCTGCAAATCTTCACAATCTTCCTGGACAACAGAAAAAAACCAAGAGGGTTGCAAGATCTAAAAAAGAAGGGAATTGTGACCAACTTGGTTCCGAAAATGCCACGCAACAGAAGAGCATTCTTGTGGAAAAATATGCCAGAGAGCTCAAAAAGTGTTGACCTGCTCCAAACGTTTTGAAGAACAATCCTACTGAAATCATTACATTTTGTTAAGTATAATATTTAGTAATAGTATTTAGTATTTTGTGTAACCATCCTGTACTTGCATTTTTAACACTACATTGCTTCCAAAAGAAATAGATGATTGTAATATGTTTTACTTATTATAGTTTACTTTTCAGCCTTTTTTGGCAAAAGGCATCAAGGGAGGTAATGCCTTTTACTTTATGTTATTCTGAATAATTAGCTGAAATTAACGTTCAGAATTGTATGGTAAAAGGCATTAAGGGACGTGAATGCCGTTTGCTGCAGTAATTGGATGTTTTGGTCAGGCATCAACCCTCCCAGTTTAATGGTTATAGTGACTTTTTATATGACATTTTTTTGTATGAGAAACAGTAATAAATCATTACTATTAAGCATTAAAGATCCTTGTTTCCTTCAATGACCGACAACGGCTTCCAGAAAACAATGTTTTTGTTATTTTCTCAAAATCATGTAAGTGTGGCATAATGCCTTCTACCATAGTAGGGCAGAACTGCCATCTGACGTTAAAATTAAAAATTAAAAATTACCAACTTTAAAAGTGTAAAAAAAAGACAATTGCTCGGCTGTAGGGATGAAAGGTTGGGGTCACGAATGCCTTA
This sequence comes from Lithobius niger, assembly GCA_023313725.1. Classification (NCBI taxonomy): domain Eukaryota; kingdom Metazoa; phylum Arthropoda; class Chilopoda; order Lithobiomorpha; family Lithobiidae; genus Lithobius; species Lithobius niger. The sequence continues at coordinate 11,690 of JAHWFP010233032.1, read as the reverse complement.
CCACCAAGGTTAAACCTACCAGGGACACAATGGACCCCGACGGCATCGCCAAACATGAGGGACAAGTGAGGGGAAATGCCAGGTATCATTGTCAGTATTTCTTATACAACAATAAAATAATGCACCGCAAAGCTTGGCCAAACCATTTGTCAAACCTAATGTATAAATAAAAGAAATGGAGTTCGGCACTTATAAGAAGTGCGATGAAAGCAGCAGGGTTGTCGGATACTTATACTGTTCCCTTCGTATTAAAATTGTTTTTTTCATAAGCATGGAGTGATGTCAAATATAGTGGATTTAAATTGTCATTTTATTTTTTCTCAGTGGGTCGTGTATATTCTGGTCTTTTCAGAAAATATTTAAAGTCTACCTCATTTAAAAGGTGCTGGAAAGTGTTAACATTTTTTGCAGTTACCACTTTTGAAGGGAGCGAGTTCTATGGGTTTACTACCCTCACCATAAATGATGACCTACGCATCTCTAGTCGTGCTGCTAGTTTGTTTAATTTAAATATATGCCCACGTATATGACTCGGCGTGGACAATTCGAAAAGAGGGATATCACTGTTAAGGGAACCTCTTAAAATCTTGAAAGTTAGGGTTAAATCCGCCTTCAAGCATCGTAATTTCAATGAATCCAAGTTCTATAGCTGGAGGCGGGTTTCATAAGTTAAATTTTTCATCCCGGTGAAAGACTTCGTAAACCGACGTTGAACCGACTCTACGTGGTCGATGTTCTGTAAAAGGTTTGGGGACCTCACCTGGCTAGCGAACTTCAGTAGAGGGCGTACATAGACCTTGTATGCCCAGAGTAGGATTTTGGCATCTCCAGATGAAAACACACATTTCATAATATGTTATTTTCCCAGAAAACGATTATATGAATGTAAACAATCATTAAGGCTAATGGTGAATTAGCTAATCTGTGCAGTGGCAAAAAAACTAACAGTTTGTAATTATTTATTTTACTTACTTACTTCTTGATGCGTAACAGGTTCTCCCTGGCACGAGATGGTGTACATCACACTCATAGGCAAACATATTGTAAAGGAAGAGTTAAATTACACCCTTACTCACCCACATTATATGCGAAACTGGGCACGTTAAAGGGGGAATTATTCTATGGAGCGTGTTAAATTCTAACCCCAATTTTTTTTTAAGTTCACTGTCTTTAGTTCTAGGAGTTTAAATTGCAAATTGCCATATTTACATTATCTACTATCCACTTATGTTTTTCATGCAGTTTTAATTACTGAGACATCGCTCTCTGCTTCGGTTTCAGATGCCGTGGTTGTTGGTGGATTGTGTTACCAACTCGCCATAAGGGATCGTGAAACATTCGCGGGAGGCATGATGGCTCTATTTAAGTCAGACTTGCCATTCGTGGTTAATGGGAAGTCTGAGTACTCGGCAGCATTGTGTCTCGACTTTTGTTCTGTCAAATTAAGAATTGTACTTGGCTACATTTTATATGGCTTTGACGAGGATAGCATTCGTAAGATGATCATTTTTATATTAAGGATTCGTATTCCAACATCATCAATTACGATTTCAATATGTCATCAGTTAATTGGCTTCAAAATTATGCTAATGATGAATAATGGAGTAAAAAGCATGGTAACAGATTATGAGAAGCCAAACCAAGCAGTGCTACATAAAAATACAAACAACGTTTCGAACATTTTCAATTTTCGTCATCAGGTTAACAATAAAATTAAAGCATGGCTAAAGCCACTAAGTCATCCTACGTTTAAAAGCATAAAACAGGTATTAAAACGAATAAAACCACCAATTTCTCCCCTCAAAAGAGGCATTGATGGCAGCCGAAAAGCAACGACCCACCAGCTCCGTTGGGAAACCAAGTCGCAAGGCAAGGTGTATGCAAATCAGGGTTACATGTTTCAAAGGTGCGGTGCATTCTTTATGGGAGTTTCACAATATGCCTGGCAAAAGAGTCAAGTTTAAGAGTTTTAATTACTGGAAAATATTCTTTTAGACATTTATTATCTGGCACTAAGTGGTTATGTACGGGTGGCCTATGTGTATGGATGACAAGCGTTTCACGATTAATTCGTGCTCTAGTGTGTTTTTCTCGAAACAAGATTTGGACCTTTGTCAGGCGACTTGCCTGTTGAAAGGCAGTGTGGCACTAAAGAATTTGATTCGACTTTTAATTTGAAGTTTGATTTATGGGATGCCATACGTTCCTTAAGTTTTGAAGGGATTGTCCTACATATGTAGCTTTACAGGTTGGCTCTGTACAGGGAATTCGATAAACGGTATTGCATGTGGAAAACATGTCATCTGATTTGTTATTGTTTTTATTTTCATGGTGAGTGGTCAGCTGCTTAATATTTTGGTGGCTGTTTGAAACAAGTTGGATGTTATTGATGTTAAGTATCTTCTTAAGGATTTCAGAGATGCCTTTGAAGTAAGGCAGAGCAATAAAACTAGTAGGAGGGGGAGGGGGCATTTTGGGGGTCAAAGCTTTAGAAATTAATTTGTTAACGTACCCGAGTGGGAACCCATTCTCAACATACTTTTGCAAAATGTATTGAAATTCATGCTGCAATAATTCAGCATTACTGATGTGTGAGACAACACACTGAACTTCATTTATTACTGCATTACTTTTGTAGTGGGCATCAACATACGAGTTGTAATGCAGGGTGCGAGTCGACTGCATACTTTTTCTGAAGTGTGTGAATTCGCTTTTATGCTTTTAAACTTATGATGACTTAATGGCTTTTGCCATGCTTTAATTTTATTGCTTACCTGATGACAAAAATTGAAAATTTTCGAAACGTTGCTTGTATTTTTATGTAGCACTGCTTGGTTTGCCTTCATATAATGCTAATGATGGGCGCCAGCAAATCTTTTTTGACTGTATTTCTGTATTGGGTCTTACCCAACTTGTAAGCAAGCCAACTCGATTGAACAATATTCTTGACTTTTGACTTGGTTGACTCGGAGAGATTTGTAATTGATGGAAATGTCTCAAATCATTTCGGCACAGGTGACCATAATATGGTCACGTTTAACGTTAATACAAAGACCAACCCCAATATTTCGTTCACACAATAGCCACATCATAAATTAAACTATGAAACACTCTGGTCATTGTTAAATTAGGGTGATTGGGCACACACTATTGGAAATAAGCCCGATGTTGATTCTATGTGGAACAATTTTATACTTATTCTTAACAATTGCATCAAGAACGCCTCTAATTTTGTCCTGCCGAGTACAATTCATGGAGGGGGGGGGGAATTGAGGCTTAATGGTACAATTCATGGATTTCGTGGCAAATCGGCCAAAACAAAAAAAAACTCTCTGGCTTAATGACAAAACAGAAAACGTTATGGAAACTTTTTAAGAATACTCGAACTGATGCTGTCCGGGATAAATACAAAGAATGCCAGTTGAATTATACTTGCCTGGCACGAAATCTGGATCGTGATGCTGTCTTAAATGAAGGAAACATGGCTGCTCTTTTCAGATTTGTAAGGAGTAAAACTGGAAGTTCAAAATCAATCCCTCCATTACGACAAAATGACAATTACATTTTGGGGGATTTCGAAAAGGCAAATATCCTAAAGGACATCTTTGTTAGCAATTGTATGACTGACAATCATATTCTTCCACAAACCACAGGAGTTGCAGTTATTCCTGAGTGTCATAAACCAAGTTTCTCTTATGTAAACGTCTTATCGGCACTATCGTTCATGAAACCAACCCATAGTGTTGGACCCGACGGTTTTTCTTCCTTCTTTTACCGTGAGCTCAGATCGGAAGTTTGTACACAGTTATCTATGATATTTGAGCATTCATTTGAACCCATCGAATCCATTAAACCACCGACCAATTGCACTGACCTGTGTACCAAGCAAGGAAATGGAACGTATTATCAGAACACATATGCTTTCTTTTATTTTAGAAAATAATATTTTGTCAGGTGACCAATTGGGTTCGTTCCTAGGTGGTCCACTAGTCTACAGCTGTTGTCCATGATGGACGACTGTATCGGGTCAGTTGACTGCAATGTAGCAACTGACGTTATACTCATAGACTTTGCAAACGCTTTTGAGTCAGTGGTGCATAGCAAGCTCTTAGCGAAATTAAATTTTTACAGCTTTCGAGGAAAATTACTTGCGTTGTTAACTGACTTCTTGTCTGACAAAACACTATGTGTTATAATTGGTGGCACCTGCAGGTGAGCAGTGGTGTACCACAGGGAAGTGTATTAGATCCTCTCCTCTTTATAACTTTTCTAAACGATTTAAATTCGAATTTGCAAAATACCGCCCTGATAAAATTTGTAGATGACGTAGAGATGCACAGTCAAATTATTGACGACGATTTCTGTTCTGTCTTTGTTACTGCAACTACACAGCTCTTAACTTGGTCAGTCTCGTGGCAATTGGCAATTGCTCTTAAGAAATGTTGTGATAAATGTAGAAATGTAGCGGTCTGGTTGATGGACATATGGGAAAACTTAATTTAATGGGATTTTCCACTTTCTCTGGTTTTTGTTCTGCCACACACATAAACTGTTAAAAATATTCGTGTTTGGTTCACATCCAATCTGAAAGTGAGAACTCACTGCAACCATATTATGAAGATAGAAGCCAGCTCTTCACGATTAAGAAGGTGTTTACCACTGGAGATGTCGATACACTTGTGTGGGCCTTTAATGTGTACGTCAGGCCTATTCTCGAGTATGCAAGTGCTGTTTGGTCTGCTTACTTGAAGGGAGATATGAATCTAATTGAATCTGTACAGCGACGCTTCACCAAGTCAATTCGTGGTTTAAAAGATTTTTCCTATACTAAGAGGCTTGAATTAACGAAATTAGATTCGTTTGAATTATGCTGTCTAAGACTGAATTGTGTCTGATGTATTCATTACTGCGCTGTCTGGTTGATTTTAACTTTGCTGCGTGCAAATAATTGTACGCAAGGTCATGCTCTTACACTTTTTGCTGGAACGTTCCACACTGACAGTATGAAAAACTTTTTTGTTAACAGGATTGTCAAGGTGTGGAATGATCTACCTGGCGAGTTGGCGACAGGTGTTTCATTAAATTCTTTTACGACAAAATTGTAGAATATAGATTTGTATAAGTACCTGTCTCATTTTATGTAGTTTATATAGGTTGGTTTAACTTAATTGTTAGTGCCATTCTGGCTCTTTGTAACCGATATAGTTGCCATGTTTCTATATTTTATTTATTTTATCTTTTTTAACTTGGCCCCAGAACACTGTTCTGTTAGTTTTAACTTTACAAATACCTCACTTCGTTAGTGCATCTTGATTTTGTTTTTGGTTGCTTAACAACCTTAGGCTGATCGTTAGTGACCAACGGGTCCATTTCAGGCCTGTGTGCTCTAGCACCACATGTTTTATTTATTAATAGTTCATGGGAAAAAATTTGCAAGATCAAACAGTTATCATTTGATATAGCCACACCTGAACACTCAGAGGAAGCAGTAATCCATATTCAAAAGACTGGGACTTGGCCTGGGATTAAGGCTGAGCAGCTTAGTGCACAGGTGGCCGAGTTAATCAAGGGGATACATCCTAAGAAAACTTTAATCTTGTGAGCTGGTTCCAATACCAAACCTTGTGACTCACCAAATCGAATAGTTCAGTCTTGGCAGGAAACATTCCAAAGAGGATCATGTTACATCCAATACAAATGTGGCACGGTGACCGTGTGTTGACAAAAACTTTAACTTTCTCAGTATCAACAAAGACCTATGCGATGACCTTACACTACTCTCGAGAGACAGTCTATATCTACCAAGAAAAGAAAAAACTGTACTCCAGAAGGAACTAGTGGCCATATGCAACTCTTCAAAAAAAATACTGTGTTAGCAGGGATATTCCCAACAATTTTACCCCATTGATTTTCTCTGATGCTGACCCAACCTCTTCCTCTTCCCACGGCTTAGGCTGTATCTCTTTAAATGCACGAAGTCTGTTCAAAAATGCAACCTATGGGAACTATTGATTCCCAATATGAGATGACACGGGGTATGTGTGATTTCATATTTGTAATGGAGACTTGGCTGAACACCAGTCTGGCTGACCTATGGATCAGCTCATTTCTGTATGGAATTATGAGACTTGGCAGACCATCCAGGGGAGGTAGCCTCACTGTTTTATACCATGACGGATTAGAAGTGATTTGTGATGGTAGATCAATTGAAACTGATGCATTGTCAGGCCTGTTACCAAAGCCAAAATAACTTTATTCCGGACTACGTACTTGACAGTTACGATGATATATTGATTGAGCGAAAGATGTTCTTCTTGCCAGTGCAGCTAGATCGTCTTACTTTAATATTATTGTTGGCAATTTCAATTTACCAACTGTAGATTGGAAAAATTGTACAGTGAAAGATTCTCACCACTGCTCCTTTGCTCAGCAAATCGCTCTGCTTTTTCTGCAACGAAAATGTTATGGAACCAACGTGTCGTAAAAGTCAGGATTATTCGTTGTTTGGGGTATGATCCGCTTTCAGCGTTGGATATATTAGTGGCAATAAAGGTGGTTTTATACTCTACTAGGGCCATCATGAAAACGACTGCATCATGCAGCAGAAATAATGGTGGAAATGAAGCGATGCTCGTTTGGCATCTCTGCTGGGATCTTATAACGATCACCTACTATTTGTAATGTTATCAGCTACGATCAGTTTGCAATAGATTACTAAAATAAACGAATGGTGCCACACACTGAATTTAAACGAATATGTTGTCTGAGAGAGAATCTAGGTCATATATATCGTCAACTCCTGCCAAACGTGAGCTGAATGAGGGGCAGCTATCCTGGATTCCCTGCAGTATCTAGACCAAATGGCCACAGCTGAACGGCCCTCTAGTGACTTTTCAGTATCAGCCCCAATCTTGTGCTGCATCACCAGTGCATTCTGTTGTTGTCATCAATCTCGCTCTGCAATTGTGCTGCAAGCCTTCTAATGCGAGTTGCACAGGCGAGGAGGCAGGCCATTTGTAGAATGTCATATCTTCTCAATCAACTAATCTCCCAGGTAAAAGCATTCTCAATCTGATCTTGTGCAAGATGAGAGATTGATAATCATTGTGTCTGTGGGCGATCACCTTGACAGAAGTGACTATTGTATGGCATAATTCCAGTTCATCGCACTTTCTCTTTGCTGAACCCAGTCACATCCATTGCTGGAAAAATAAATTTTTTCAACTTCTTGGCAAATGTTCACTGGAAATATGATCTCTCTCTGTCACTGTATTTCCAGTGAACATTTGCCAAGAAGTTGAAAAAATTTATTTTTCCAGCAATGGATGTGACTGGAAATATGATCTCTCTCTGTCACTGTACCCCCTGTGGGCTGGGGGTAGAATAAGCCCACCGTACCCCTGCGTGTCGTAGGAGGCGACTAAAAGGGAACCCAAGATCACGGTTTGCTAGTGTGCCAAGGGTCTGCGTGGCGGAGGGTTTTTTGTCCGTCTTGAACACTAGCAACCTCAACACTACGGTTTGCGAGTGCGCCTACGGTGTGTATGGCGGGCAGGTTTAACACCCGTCGCAAGCACTAGTCCGAAAGAGGTGAAGGGACATCCAGACAAACCGGGCCCGGGGTGGCTGCTTAGAGGATGTTTGGCGGTTTGAATCCCCTTTTGGGTTTGATTCCGATTTGCCCATTCTGGCCACTGGGCTTTTCATCCTCATCCCCCAGCATGTTGGCCGTGTGCTGCAACCTAGTAATCCGTGGAGGCGGAGATCCTGGCTTTCGGGCTTTGGCTCCTTATTCCGGAGGACAGGTGGCCTGGGCGAGCCGGCCTAAGGTCAATCGGCTATGACTTTTCGGGTTCTGTCGTTGTGGGGAGGCGGCTTGTGCTGTATCCATCTGCATCACGGACCCGAACTGTTTGGGTTATCGAGGGAGGTGGTGTGTACGGCTTCCTTGGTGGCCTCGCCTCTCGGCATGCTTAGGCTGCCACCTCACCGAGATAGACGGCGGTGTTAGCTTCCTGGTGCAGGGCCCTGGATATGCGGCTTCCGGCCCTGCATCACCCGAGTGCCGCGCGGGGTTTTTCTTTTCTGGGGGGCGCACCGCCGCGACTTATTTTGCTGTACATGGCAACTACTTTTCCCCCCTCCCCCCCAAAATTCTTCCCCTCCTCGCCGCACTAGCAAGCGCCAGAGGAGGGAACCCGAGATGGTTGGGCCTGGTGCCCAGTTACCAGACTTTCGTAAGGGTCGGGACCAAGTCCCGAAGTTCCTGGTGGTGACAGGCGAGGGCCGAGATGTTACACAACTCGGTCCGTTCGCTGCCCACAAAGCGCTGAAAGGGATCTGTGGTTCGGATCCGAAGAGTGTCTCTCGGCTCCGTGCTGGGGGATACCTTGTAGAAGTTGCAGACGATGGTCAGGCGAAGAGGCTTTTAAAAGCGAGTGCGCTGGGGTCATGCCCAGTGCATGTCGAGCCGCATCGTACTTTGAACAGCAGCAAGGGGGTCGTGACATGCTTTGATTTGAGGGGTCTCGGTGATGATGCCATCCTGGACGAACTCAGGTCACAGGGTGTTACGGCTGTGAGGCGTTTGACACGGAAAGGCGAGAATGGTGCCCAGCCAACTGACACCTTTTTCCTGACCTTTGATACGCCAGTTGCACCGCAGCACATTACTGCCGGTTACCTGCGCTTGAAGGTCAGGAGTTACGTTCCGAATCCGATGCGGTGTTTCCGCTGTCAACGTTTCGGCCATACCAGCGGCTCGTGTAAAGGTAGGCCTACCTGTGTTTCCTGTGCTCAGGCAGCCCATGAAGGTGCTGACTGTGCTGGCCCGAAGCAGTGCGTCAACTGCGGTGGTCAGCACCAAGCCTCTTCACGCGACTGTCGTGTTTATGTTGAGGAACGTCGAGTGCAGGAACTAAAGGTGAAGGACGGGCTTTCCTACTCGGAGGCCCGAAAGAAAGCCAGGCTACCGGCACCGGCAATGACTCGTTCTTTTGCGCACGTGTGCAGTGCGCCAACGCCTGGCCCAGTTAGTGAGTCTGCTGATTTGGCAGATTTACGTTCTGAGCTCAGGTCTTTGACAATGACGGTGGGCAAGCTTATTACTTTGTTGACCCAGCAACATCCATCTCTGCAGGGTCTTTTGGGTCCTTCGGACCCGGTTGCTGCCTTGCCGTCGACATCTGCCCAGCCTGCAAATGCTTCTGCTCCTGCTGCTGTTCCTGCTGCTGTAACTGTTCCCAAGCAGGATGGGGCTTCAGCTAAGCCTCCGCCTGCCCGGAGTGAACCACAGAAAAAGTTGAAGAAAAAGGCTCCTGCTGGTAAGGCCTCATCACCACCCGTGGGGACGTCGCCACCAGGAGAGAAAGTGAAACTGTTGTTGAACGGCCAGCTTGCTGAGGGGTCCGTTGTGTCCCCTCAACATCTTGATACTTCTTTGCCCATGGAACAGGGAGAGATTTCCTGTTCCAATTCTCCGGAACTTTTTCCTCCTTCCGAGGACATCTTCGTTCTGAACCTCACTCCATCTTTTGATTCGGGTGAGGATTCGGATGTTTTCGGATCGCCCAGAGGAGGAGTTGAGGAGAATGATTCAGTCTTCAGCCCGCCCTAATGCCTGCGCATGCCATCGTTCAGTGGAACTGCCAAAGTTATCGGACCCATGCCGAAGAGCTGCGGCTGCTTTTGTCGCATTGGCGACCTCTGTGCTGCTGTCTACAGGAAACCTGCTTTAAGGCGTCGGATAATCCGGTTGTTCGAGGTTATTCTGTCTACCGTCTGGATGCTGACCCTGTGCCACGTGCACATGGTGGTGTTGCAGTGCTGGTTCAACACTCTCAGCCGCATGCCAGTGTGCCTCTGCACACTAGGCTTCAGGCGGTAGCAGTTCGTGTTTCTTTCCATTTGGATATTACTGTCTGTTCGCTTTATTTGCCACCGGATGAGGTCTTTGGGGTTGGTGACCTGGAGGACCTGGTCCGCCAGCTTCCTGCCCCTTTTCTGTTGCTGGGCGACTTTAACAGCCACCATGTCCAGTGGGGGGGACCTCATACAGACAACAAAGGGAGGATCCTTGAGGAGTGGATGCAGAGGGGGTCTGTTTGCATCCTGAACGATGGAGCCATGACACACTGTAACCTGGCCACGGGCAATTGGTCAGCGGTGGACTTAGCCTTTTGCTCGCTGGCCATCCCAGTTCACTTCACTTGGGGTGTCACTGCCGATCTGCATAGAAGCGATCACCTCCCCATTGTAAACACAACACAACACAACACAACACAACACAAGGGGGTTCTGTGGCTTCCAGGCCAGCCCGGTGGGCGCTTAAACGTGCTGAATGGTCAGCTTTTGCTGAGGCTGCTGTATTTCAGCGTGCGGTATAGGACTTTTCTGATGTGGATGAACTTTCCACTCATTTTGCTAACGTGGTCCTTGCTGCTGCTCATGCTACTATCCCGCGTACGTCCACTCAGCCGCGGTGGGTTCCTGTTCCGTGGTGGACACCTGCTTGCAGGCAGGCCATTCAGGCACGCCGGCGAGCGTTGCGTGCGTTTACAGTCAGCCCAACTGCTGACAACTTTGTAGCCTTTAAGCGCTGTCGTGCCCGTGCCAGGTTTGTCATCCGTGAGGCTAGACGTGCTTCGTGGGCAGTTTATGTTTCGTCGATCACGCGCTCCACGCCTTCACAGCAGGTGTGGCGCAAGGTGCGCCATATCTCGGGGAAGACCGTGCCTTCCCCGGTTTCACAGCTGAAGGTGGCGAATGCCGTGATCTCTTCTGTGCCGGATATCGCCGACTGTTTTGCGTCTGCGTTTGCGCAGGTTTCGAGTGATAACCATTATGATCCTGGTTTCCTCAGAATAAAGCGTAGGGAAGAGGCTCACCCTCTAGACTTTCGCTCCGACGGGCTAGAGGAGTACAATTTACCGTTCACCAGGCAGGAATATGTTTCCGCTTTGTCCAAGTCGCATGACTCCGCCCCAGGGCCTGATGATGTTCACTATCAGCTGTTGAAACATCTGCCTCTTGCCTCCCAGCAGTTCTTGCTGGAGATGTTCAACCGTGTGTGGGCAGAAGGCTCTGTTCCGGCAGCGTGGAGGACAGCAGTGGTCATCCCGATTGTGAAACCGGGCAAAGACCCTACTGCTCCTTCCAGTTATCGCCCAATCGCTCTGACTAGCTGTGTCTGTAAACTTATGGAACGGATGGTTGGCGAGAGGTTGGTCTGGGTGCTGGAATCACGGGGATTCTTCTCTGCGTC
>JAHWFP010233027.1:0-12603 GCA_023313725.1 Lithobius niger | reverse complement strand
TTCCTCAGAACGTCTGTATTTCACCTGCATCAATCAATGAAAACATAAGATTTGTTTGTTTGCACGTTTGTACGTCTTCTCCTCCAGAAGTAATCCTCTACGAATGTGAGAGATGAAAGATTGACAGAGCAAACCGAAACACTAATTGAAAAGGTTTAGTTTACGTGGAAATCGCTTGCTTTGTTCACCCAATCCACGCACCTCCGTGCTTCAAAAACACGAACGTTTGACACCCTTTTAAAACCAGGTCTATGGTTTTGATTTTTCTATGCAATACAAAACCAGTTTTAAGATCTTATGCGGTGTGTTGCAAAATACGCCGTCCGTTTAGGTTATTTTTTGCGTGCATCCTTTTCCAGATCATTTCAGTACTTAATATCTTCAAGACGGTTTGTTTGTCACTTTGCATGAACAGACTATGACGTCATGAACGAACACCATGAGGGATTCAATAAATAGGCCTAACTGAAGCGTAATTTAATTATCTACCCTACTCCCGTTTTGCCCTACTCCCATCTTTGTACGTGCTTTGGTTTCAGAGGAGTAGACGTACAAACACGCACGCACATCATACGTCTTAAATGATGTAGATGTAGGGACATTGTTATGCATGCACGATAAGAGACATTGTTAAGACTGTATCAAAATGCTATTGTTATGGATGTACATTGTTGGTCTTTGTCTGTTGTTAAAATTGAATTGAGTTGTTCTGTGATTTATTTCGTTGGTATTTGGTGTGGTTTTTGGGGCAGATAATCTGTATGGTTAACGCTCCGCATTAAATCAAATCAAATCAAATCGTTGTTAAAATGGATACTCAAGTTAAAACCTGCGCAAACCCACCTAGGATCCCGAATCCACCTTGCATTCGTATTATGCCCAAGCTCCACGGGAATTTCATCGGATTACATCCTTCATTTGGCAGCAGAGCGTGGTTGTGATCTATTTAACAGCGTACTCACTGACTAGTTAGAAACTCATCTGTACACCTAGTAGTTGCGCTTACTGCCAATCTCAAATCACGAGCCTCACTATTTGTGTACAGTCACAGCACCAGTCACCAGTCCAGTCACCTTTTATAGCCGAGTCACTTGCTTCGTTTATTTACTGTAGCCTCCAGGTTTCGAGCACCAGGGGGAGAATGGGGGAACAACTTGTCTGTTTACTTGCCAAATCCCTGTACGGCTTAAATGAATCAGGGAGGAACTGGTAATGAAAGCGTCAGTGATGTTCGCCGACGTGTTAGATTAATAAAATCAGAACACGATCCATGTGTGTTCGTCCAGCAATCCGGAGATTCCGTCTTTTTCCTATGTTTATTCGTCGACGACACGGTAATTAGTGTCAAAACTCCAGCCATGTATAATCTTTTCCTTGATAACTGACCGAAACATCTTGAAATCGTAGAGGTACATAGGTTATGAAGTAGAACGAACAGATCACTAGTCCATATTAATGTCAAATTTTATATTCAAACCACGGGGACTCATCGCTCGCACGCTGCTTGGATATATATACATATATATATATATATATATATATATATATATATACATATATATATATATATATATATGTAACTAGCTGAAGCCCGTGCTATGCACGGTTGGTGTTTGATGTATCGTTTAAAATATTGGGAGGATTTGCTTTTATTTCTCATGTATTTGTTGCGAAAGGCGTGTAATGTCTGTCTTTTTGCGCCCACTGGCTTGGAAACGCTGATGTTCGTTTGCTTCCCTCACTCAATCAGCGCTTCCCTTGATCCGGATTCCATGCATTTACGTAACATATGAATCTTTCCACCGGAAATAAAGGGAATACGCCTTTGTACACCGGAAATAAATAAATACGCCTTTGTACGGCCAAGTGTAAATCGTTAGGCCGCCGGCTTTCATCCGTTAAAAGTTATGTTTTCAGTTTGCGCACACTGGCTACCAAACGCTGATGATCCCTGACCCACACTCCATTCACTTTCATATGAATATTTCTATCGTAAATAAGTAAAGACGCCTTTGTACAGCAAAGTCGAAACCTTATAGTCCGGTGGGTTTGTCACTTTTTTGTTCAGTCACTTCACTATTGGTGGCTGAGGTTACCAATTCTTCAGTATTAGTGGCTGGGATTACCACTTCTTCACTATTGGTGGCTGGGGTTACCAATTCTTCAGTATTGGTGGCTGGGATTACCACTTCTTCACTGTTGGTGGCTGGGGTTACCAATTCTTCGGTATTGGTGGCTGGGGTTACCAATTCTTCAGTATTGGTGGCTGGGATTACCACTTCTTCACTGTTAGTGGCTGGGGTTACCCATTCTTCAGTATTGGTGGCTGGGATTACCACTTCTTCACTGTTGGTGGCTGGGGTTACCAATTCTTCAGTATTGGTGGCTGGGATTACCACTTCTTCACTGTTGGTGGCTGGGGTTACCAATTCTTCAGTATTGGTGGCTGGGGTTACCAATTCTTCAGTATTGGTGGCTGGGATTACCACTTCTTCACTGTTGGTGGCTGCTGTTAGCAATTCTTCATAGGCGTCGAATGATTCGTTTTAAACTGCATCATCCAGTAGATCCGAAACATCGCCCTCCAACACTTGCGTGGTAACTGTTGACTGGACGACTTGCGGGACAATTGATTCAGGCTGTTTTCTTTCTTTAATTGTGATTCAAGGCGTTTTATACGACTCTGCCAATTTTCGTTTTGTGTTTTCACACGACTGTGCTTTGCGCTACCTTTGCGTCCAGTTGGCGCTTCTCCTTCCGTAATTCCACGTTTTCCTGTTTTTAAGCCGTCTATTTGCAATCGTGATGCAATCTCTAGTTTCGCTGAAACGACACAAACACGCTATTTAACACAAACGTTTTAAAACACACAGAAAGATTCGTGTTTTAAGCCGTCTATTTGCAATAGTAATGCAATTTCAAGGAAGTTGATGGGTCCATTTACGCTTCTGGAGTTTTTGTATGATTAGTACTTAAAATAGTCATATTGAAAAGTCCCAATGTGACGGTGTTGACCGTCCAGTGAGAGGTAGTGTAAACGGCGCTGAGCGCTGTCATCTGGAGGTAGTCTGCATGTTTGTAAAGACATTGTTGTTGACAATCAACGCAGAATCAAGGCAGCATTGCTAATGTTATTATTAGACGGGTGTTCGTCTGGGTCGGGTGGCCGTTTTACAACACTGCAACTCGTTTTTATTAATGTAGATGAAAGGGGCGAAAGCAGCCTGAAGCTATATCGTAGCACAATCCGTCTTTTTTTTTAATAATCACTGGACGTCAGTGTTTGTACCACTACTACGTTGTCCCGAGCGATCCGAAAGGCTTTTCAGTTTTTGCTATCCCAGTCAACTTCCGGTCATAGGCAGGGCTTTACCTCGACGCTGAAAAGTTTCTCAGATTTCTCTGGACAACGTAAGGGCGCGTTTACGCAATGAGACTTTCTCGCTCGTCGAACGCTATTTGCTAGTCAACTTTTATTTATTTACGATCAGTTTCCCGTTTCTACTAAATGAATACGGTAGTAGATAACAAATTAAAGGTATGATAAATAACAACATGAATGAAAAAAACGAAGTGCAACAGTAATTTTAAACATTGCTACAATATGGTTGTCATTTCACGCTATTTCCAAAATTGCTATTCTCGTTCAAAGAACAGTTTCTATAGCAATGATCAGACGACGGTAGAATAAATAGCTGCTTGCAGCGGGAATTCAAAATCCATCATGGCGCCCATTTGGGGTTATCGAATCGAAGGCAAACTATCGAACCCCGGCATTCAGAAAGCAATCCGTCGTCTTGCACTGCACTACAAATTGTTTTCTTGATGTCATAAATCGACGCTGTCATGTTGCAGGCATCGTACACCGTGTCACGTGGCACGAGCAGAAAATTTGTGTCTGCATTGTTGCCATGGTTACTACGTATAGACAACTCGAAAGCTGCGTACTCCGGTAAAGGCGAGAAGCAGCCAACACAGTTAGTATTGACCAAGCTAAAAGCCAGTGAGCGAGAAAATTGTCATTGCGTAAACCCGCCCTAACGCAGTGGCAGAAATAATGATTTCCAACGTGAGACAAGTTATCAATAAAGACATTCAGCATGAGTTCCAGTGGTGATAATAGCACATACGCGTAAAATTTAATAACGCTCTAATCAGGTACGGATTGTTCTGAGATATGATTTCTGCTGGTTTTGACCCTTTCATTATATCAAAAATTTATAGGGTTGGGGAGGAGAATTTGTGACTGAGACCCATACTGAAACGTCTTGGATACATTCCAGTTAGTTCCATCTGAGTTTATAGAGGGCGCCACGAGTTTTATGTGGGAATTTCTACTCAGTTTTCAGCCTAAAATTAAACTAAACTAAACGAAACTAGCTTATAGTATTTAATTATTATTTAGCCTAGCTTAGTTGTAATTTAGTTTACTTTAGATTTGGGCTGAAAAATGAGCAAAAATTACCAGATAGAACACGTGGCGCCCTCTGAAAACTCGAACTGAACTAATGGGGACGAATCTAACGTGTTTCAATAGAGACTTTTTAGAGTTACAAATTCTCCTTCCAAACCCTATAAATTCTTGATTGTATATATAATACTCTGTATCCGTGTGGCACACGAGCAACGACAAGTCTTTTTGATTCAAACCACGTTTGACTATTTAGGGTTGACAGATACTACAATCCACTTAAAACTCTCTCCGCTCCTGTCAAGCCCTGGACGATTGCGAATCATCTGAACATGTTAACCAGACCATGTTGAATTGAATTGCTAGGATCCTTCATGGTTTTGGGAATCCAAACAAGAGCTGATATTCTTTACAATGTGTTTCATTAGTCAGAAGATGTGTGGGTCCCAGAGTACAGCATTTAACAGCCCTTAATCGTATATGGATGTGTCTCAAGGGAACAAATTTCACTACAATGTAGGCAAAATTGATTGCCTTCAAGCAAATTGTGATGCATCATGGTATTCGGAAGTAGAAGTGTGACCAGTTCCTTGATGTGTCTTGGAGGAATAACAATGTTCAAAGTTGAGCTGGTTCAGGCGCACAAGCATTAAATTGCTTCGGTTGACTTAAGGCTCAAAGAAATTTAATTTATAAATAAATAAAATAACTCGCTTTATAGTAGAACACGGTTCAATGTTTACGTTACTTCATTGAATGTGGCGGCGTCTTAAATACGTACTCAGGGAGTAGACGATTGAATCCAAGAATAATCTCAAACCCAATTTACTCGTTACTGCATAGCTAGGGGAATATGCACTGAGAACACATATGAGGCATTAAACTCAAGTTGGAGCTTGGTCTAATCCTAGCAGAGTCCAGGGAGACAACCTTTCGAGTCGTCTGCCCAATACACCAAGTGGCTTCCCATGGTCCAGGCCCTCGTATTTATGCGTGAGCCAGAACAATAGAAGTCGCCTGAGGCATTACGTTGCGTAACAGGTTGGAGCCGGCTCTAACTGCTTCGAACAATAGAGTAGCCTCGTTCCCGGCTGTTGGCGTTCGGCCAACTTCCGGTGTAGACGGAAGTTGACAGGACGCCAAGCAGCTTATGTAACTGCAAGGTGCACCATGTGCGTTCACACAAGGTGCGCCATGCTATTCGTAAATAGTGTGTTACAAATTTACTGGTTTTGTCCACGGTTTCGGGTCATGTGCGTGTTGTAAAAACATTGTTGTTTGGAGCATTGTTTCTCTGCGACTTGTATTAGTATTCTGTACAGCAGTTATGGCTGAGAAGACTATTGCAACGACTTCGTTTGTCCGTCGCTTTTTTTCCAATTTAGAACGGCACCAGACAGAGACGAACGGTTTTCACCATATAGATACAACACCCAAAAATTAATTATGCAACACGGCAAATTAAAACATCGTTGCTTCCTTACAGCTAATTAGCTTTCTCGATGTAACTCAATGAAATAACAACATTTGATCATCGCATTTAAACACTACAGGTAAACACGCAACCGTAAAAGCAAAAGGGATTTCGTTAACGAAACGCATTAATTTCATTTAAAATAGTATCGCCACCGTGTTGCTTAAATGAATAAGCGTGCTCTCTAACCCAACTCTCCGTTAGCTACCACTTACGAAATTAAAACGGCAGGTAAAAATTAGGCCTAAAGCTGCCAATACGCCTAAAAAATAAAACTAGGCCTAAAGCTAACACATTTTAAACCGGCAATTGTGATGGTTACTATTTTTAGATTACATAATAGAGAGTGCTGTTGCAGTCCGCGGCTTGCTTGCTGAGCGCTGAGTTTGCTTGGTCTCGGCTTCCTTCGCTTTTCCCATTTTCACGCTGAGATTAAAAACGATGTTATTTGAAGTTTACTAAGCACAAAACATGGCTGACAGTAACAAAATCAGTTATTATATCTCTTTTCTCTGTTTTATCGCATTATTAGCGATGATGAGAGTAAGGACTAAGCAATTGAGCTGCTGGCAGCTATCAATATCGTACTTATCACGCACGTATCATGTAGATTTATCGATTGTACGAGGATTGTTGCCGATTGTTGCTCCGCGGCAATGGCGCATGCGCACATCGTGCCCCCATATTGGTTGCGTAAGCTCAGCGAACTCAGCACCCTTTTTCCTCGCTTACTTGGCTTGCTAGCGGCTACCAAGCCGCTGACTTTAAAAACGACGGAAAAGTTTCTCAGCGGTAAGCGGCTTGAATTAAAAAAACGGGAAAGCTCGCCTCGCTTACAAGCGGCTCGCAAGCTGCTGACTTTAAAAACATCCCTAGTGCGTGGTGGAGGTGTACGCCTCAACATTTTCGAAAGTGGCACATATACACAGAAGACCGGTTGCGACTAGGTATACGCTGCAGCTGCTTGATTCTTGTTTATCACCCTTAGGGAAAAAGTCGTAGTTATATTTAGTATTGTTAAAGCATTGTCCAATTTTAGAGCATTATACCCACTTCGTTACGGGAGGACCCTATTCCTACGGAAAGCAACAACAGTAGTGTTTATTTAGTGACGTCATCATCAACTAGGGGGACAAGCGGGATGCATGGGGGACAAACTGGAGGAAACGCGTATAGTGTTACTACGGTGGCTTGTTGGGACAAACAACAATTTGTTTTCCACATGCACAAAACTTTCATGAAACCATAACTTCGGCGTCCCACAACAAATAAGACGCGCTACAACCTAGGACGACGTATGGTAAACTGCGTCCGAGCCACCGTACGAACCACCGTACGTTGCGATCACGCAGCTGAAAAATGGCCGGCAAACAATCAAAAGGAGAGCGAGAGAAAGCGAATTTCATGGAGGTACAGTTCCGGCAGAAAGTAAATTTACAAACGTAATGTTGTTATTGCGAAAAAAGGCATTGTTGCATTACGGCATTGTTGAACCTGAGCAAATATCGGGCCTTAGGGCCTCAGGGCTTTGGGCAGATGACCAGGAGTGGTTAACGCTCGTTAAACCCTTTGAAACCCTTTGAATATCGGGCCTTAGGGCTTCGGGCAGATGACCAGGAGTGGTTAACGCATTAAACCCTTTGAAACCCTTTGAATAACGTGCATGCCTTTGTTGACACTCGTCTCACTCTAACAATAATTCTGGGTTTTGTAAATTTACTTTCTGCCGGAACTGTACTACATTGTGTTGGCTAACATTTGCCGTATGCGGTTTGTAAAAAAAATACGTTGATTTGTTTTGCCAGTTTGCGACATCGCAATGTTTACTTGCCAGCGTCTTTGAACTCCAATGCGGTCCATGTTGTCAGTGCTTCTGCGTTCCTTGTCAATCGGTGAGCGCTATTTGCGCTAGTAACCCATCTGTAACGTTACGTTGCGACCATTGCGACTGTAAAGAGTTACTACCCCTGGTTTAATCCACCTACAGTATGTTTTCTCAACTCCCGTCCTATAGTTGATTATGATGTAGGCTGTTATGTAGTTTAAGATTATTATTATTATTTAATTAAAGGACGGTAGCCTTTCACAGGCCAGTTTAAGAATATTAGATTAGATTGCTTTATTTCCAGGCCCTGACCCGAAAGTCATCCGCTTGGATACAACCTAGAGACTTACAACCCAACCAATAACCAAAACCACAAAACTATACCGAATCATTATAACCAATAAACCCAATAAATACATTTAAAGCATTCAAACTGATTGGAAGAGCACAAATCACCGTCCCCTGCACGCCCCATCTACACTCACTACTCATGGCACCTTAGAATATGTTGCTTGGTGTAACAATACTCCGTTGTGTCCAGGGAAGCTACGACATTATTACGCTTGTTTGATAGCAGATTGTTAATACGGTCAACAAGCTGCTGTTGCAGCTGCTGTTACTGTTGCAGAATATCACTTCACTTGACTCGGCTCTTTGGCATGCAATTGTTTTTGTAGATTTAGGTTAGGTGAAGTAGAGCGCATGACTTGGGGGTCTGTAGGCTCTGAATAAATCAAATCAAATCAAACCAAGCTGCTGTTGTTATGGAACGACATTTATTGTCCTTGTCTGTTGTTTGAAATAGGATAGTAAGGTAAAACTTAAGATATAAAGTTTGAATAAAGTTTATGTTTAGTATCGCGAAGCCGCCTTGCCTTCGTACTGAACCCAAGCCCCACACGGACCTCGTCGAATTACATCCTTCAAAAAAAAAGAACAAACGGAAATTGGTTCTTTGCTAAAGTCGTTTGAAGCTCCTGCAATTCTGACAGCTGCAGCTTTATTATCCAGTGCGAGCGTTTCTCTAAATGGAGCTTAAAGTATAATCCAGTTTGTTCGGCTGGCCCGTTCTTCCTCAGTTCTTTTCCTGCAGCCCCAATTTTAACGACCAATTATATCGAATTACAGAGAGTGTCTAACAAAAAGATTTTCGCGTCTGCAATCCTTCCCCTATACGCCTACCTACCTATCTATCCAGCCCCAATCAACCGCCTCACCCCCCCCCCCACAAAAAAAAAATAATAATAAAGAACAATACCATCCTCGTTTCACAATTCCTGATCGCCCAAATCGGAAACGACTGTTAATATACACTTCGAGTTGCTTTTTTCGTTTTAGTCGTAATATAGTGAAATAAATGTGAACTAATAAAGATATAATCGTGCCCTTGAAGCGGAAAGGGAAGGGTTGTGGCGGGGGGGGGGGGGGGTGGAAGGGGGGGGGGGGGAAAGGAAGAATTAAAAAAATGCCAAGATACGGGTTTTATTGACACGGTGATCGTTAGATTTTATGACCCGTCCGTCGCATTGCATTTTTTTTTTTTTTTGCTTTGAAGATTTTTTTCCAGGGCAATTTTCCTTTGCTGATGTACGGCGGAATAGTTATGTTTTATAGACTAGTTTGGTATCTTTTCTAAACTTATACTACTACGTCAAGAGGGAAACCTACACGAAGTTGGAGCCTAATGGCACGCATTTGGTTCACCAACCTGAACGATAAAGTTGTCTCTAACTCTAAAGCCATAGGAGAGTAATAATTAGGACGTGATTTTTTTTGGGGAAGGGGGAGGTAAGTCATCGTAAGTTTGCCACTTTCAAAGAAAAAAATCTAATACATCTGATATAGTGAATGTTGGTTGGGGGCTTCTACGCATAGCGGCAGTGGGAGAAAATTTATCGATTTTGTGAGCAAAAAAACAATTTATCTTCCGCTATTTCACGTTATAAAAGCTAAATTCACGCAGTTTTTTGAATGGGGGGGGATAGGGGGAATCCAATATGTGTAATAAGTAAAAAAGTTCAAATTTAGGTTTCTTATTTGCCAAAACATCTTCACCTGTTTTAATTTGCATTACATTGTCCCCAATGGGGCACCTAAGGTTAAGTATGTTTTAAGCAAAAAAGAAACTATTTTTAGCCGGCCGGGCTGAGTGCCGGCAAAATGTTCTTTCTTATTTGCCAAAACATCTTAACCTGTTAATTTGCATTACATTGTCGCCAATGGAATGTTGGGGACGATGTAATGCAAATTAACAGGTTAAGTATGTTTTAGGCAAACATTTTTAGCCTAAATTTTTAGCTAAATTTATTTTTAGCCGGCCGGCCTGAGGGCCGGCAAAATGTTCTTTCCGCAATCATGTCGCCACGTGTCCCGCAGGAAAAGTACATCGTGTCGCAGGTTTATGGATTTTGTTAGCTCGTGATGCTGATTTTACTTTATTCAATTACTTGAGCCTAGGGACCTACATGTCATGCGCTCAACTCTAAGATTTATTACGCCGTAACGAAAACCAAATTTACTCAACCTAGTCAAACCTCCTCGTTAACCAACAAAACATCACCACCTGGCGCAGCGAGACATTGGCCGCCGGATTGCGCGTGGAGACACCAAGAACCTCTCGTAGATGACAGTCCCAATTCGACAAGGGGTGACGCCGGTACAGTGCCCAAAGATGGCAAATTAACATGAAAGTGAGACACAGTTTCCTCCTCTGTGCCACATTGGTAGATAGGTGACCCACTCCAACCCAACCTAAAGGCATGCTGACGAAAGCAAATTCAACAGTGCTAGGTCATACAGCGGCGCATCCCCAAAGACATGAACTTAAGAATAAAATTCGGTGAAAGTAGACAGACATGACAATTATAGGAACAGAAAAATATGTTTTCCCGTGGTGAACTAAAGTATAGTGGTGGAACAAGTACGCTTCGGGCCCGTGTTCAAGTTAACCAAGAGACCTTTTCGGTTAAATTCATCTGCAATTCTGCATTCTGATTGTATACTGTGCAGGGCCCTTGTAGGGCCCCACCAAAGTCAGGGCCCGCGTTCAGCTGAACACCCTGGTGGTCCGCCCCTGCCCTAAAGGCCACAAATATAATATAGAGCAGTGACACGATGTAGTATTATTGTATACAACTCTATGCTGGAGCCTTAATGGGTTAGCTGCAAGGGGCACTGCAGAGAGAAACAGAAGGGCGTCATACTGAAGCCGATGCTGTGAAGAGTGATTTCTTAGACCTAAAACGCGCGATTTTTGTTATTGGAGAAAACAACGTTTTTTAAGCCTAAGAAATCGGCTCTTCCGTTGTTTTTCCCTCCATTTTTATGTAGTGCACCTTGTAGTTAGGCCCTCCAAAACCCATACTGGTGCCAATATGGCGGCAAATGTCACTGCTCTATACAAGAAGGGAAAAGCACACACTAGAAACAATGCGAGTAATAAATAAAGAACAAATCAGATATAAAGGGTAAACGAAGCATTAAAGACTGGCCTTGTGTGGGTGGGCCCCAAACAGTTGTCAAAAACCGTGCTGGGCCGGCTCCTCGAACAGCATTCTCCGTCGCATGGCAACATCTGTAAACGCCCCTTGCCATTTGCCTACCTTCCTAATATCCTCTTCGGTCTAGCCCGCATAGTTTAATTACGCCATGCCGTTACACAATAATTTAGTTGACATTTCTGGCGGGGCTGAGAGAGCCTTTTATTCGGGAGGATTTGTATAACTCGCGCACTCTCTCTCTCTCAAGTATGCCACATGAACAGTTGGGTAACTGCGCCGCCATTTTGCAAACACTTTATTTTTTTATAACATCTTTCTTTATTGCGACAATCAGCAAGTCGGCGCGCGACGTGAATACTAATGTCACTTTAAAACGGCGTTCCATGGTTGCATGGGTTTGCAAATCCCGGCTCAGTACCGCAATGACTGAAGCCGCCTCCGAGCATTGGGGAAAAAGACAAAAAAAAAAGTTTCGCCGGCCGGAAGGAACTGTGCCTGGCTACATTGGATTAGGGCTAACAAGTCACAGTAATTATTTCCGAACCGGGTTACAGCCTAAGGTACCGCCACAATGACCTGTCCAGATCTTTATCTGTAGATGTCAGTCATAACCAGACGAAACCAGCATGGAAGTAGGAGGTGGAAGATTTGTTGGATGAGCTTAATGAACGAAAATTTGCATAATTATGGCCAAACATGAGGTTGGCAAAAATAAGTGTCGTGTAAAGCCGATGTTATTCCCCCCCCCCCTCCATCTCTACCTCATACAAATGTTAAGAGATTTGATAGGTCCTTTGTTTTCCGTGTTTTATTGTATCTTGTGTTACAACGGGGCGGGTGGTCACAATCAGGAGCCAGGCAGCCTGTGTTATTTCTCGCTCGCCACCGTGTGACTTTGAAGGGTCACGTGATCAACGCATACCGTGTGGCAAAAGCGACGATCGGCGAGCGAAGGAATTCAGTAAAAATCGATTTGTCCAGGTAAGCTACACAGCATACAAGCTTTATGACTTTAGCTGGCAATTTACAGTCGTACTAATTTCATGTACGCAACGATCGAGTAAACAGAAATTAATTATTTGTCGGAAGATCATTTAAAATTAATAGTTTTGAACATTTAAAAAAAGATGTTGCTGTTTCTTACTTCGCAGTAAATTCCAATCAAAGCACATAACAAAAAGCGAAAAGAAAAAAGAAAAATAGGCCGAACAGAAGTCTAATTCAGCAGTCTAAGCAATTCCCCTCCCTCCCCCTCCCCCCAAAAATATTTTTTTTGTTTTGGCCAGAAACTTAGACAAAATCTTGGACCAATAAAAACAGCCGTGGAGGTAACAAAACGGCCTAGGGGCAAAGTACAAAAGTAGCAAGCACCGTCCCCCCCCCCCAAAAAAAA
>JAHWFP010233023.1:0-10165 GCA_023313725.1 Lithobius niger | reverse complement strand
AGGTGAGTATTTTAGGATAGTAAAAACCATTTTTACGTTTAAAATTGTTGTTTTTACATCTTCCAAAAATACTCACCTTATTTTATAGCTGACTTCGTCCAATAGGAGGTGGGTCAAGCCTGCTGGGGTAGCATGGGATCTAAAAAGGGTACTAACCTTAAGTTCGGACGATCTACGGGAAGTTGCCTGACCCGCTAGCGCCTGCCAGGGCGACTGGACCCAGTCGGTTGATGCTGTCGATCTCACCGACGTTTCGGAAGTAGTGGCTGATGAACACGTTTTTGTGCCGCCACGTGCATGCTGCTGAGATGTCCTGTATAGGAATCCCGGCCGCAAATGCCCAAGACGCGGACAGCGCTCTGAGCTCATGAGCTCGGATGTCCGCTGGGATATCCATGCAATCCTCTGATGATTCGTAGGCTTTACGAATTGTGCTGACAATCCACTGCGCTATCTTGGCTGGTGTGAGGCGTATCTTCATGGTCGGGTCGATTGCAAGGAACAACGGGACGTGTACTGTCTCGTCCGTGCTATTCAGTTCCTCAGTCTTGTCCAGGTAGTACTTCAGTGCCCTTATTGGGCAGTGAGTGCGTTCCAAGTCCCTACTTCCCAGGATGGGCCCGAGAGCTTCAATCGTGATTGGTTTTGAGGTCTCGTGTGGTTTTTGCGTCTTCGCACGGAACTCTGGTTTGCACATCAGCGTGACTTGGGACCAGCCCTTCGTGAAGCGCAGGCACGCCTTGTTCCTGGAAAAAGCTGCTACCTCACTCTGTCTGCCCGCAGTTGCCATCGCTACCAGGAAGACAGTTTTTTGAGTGAGGGCTAATAGGGGGGCCTTCCCCAATGGCTCGAATGGTGGTCTTGACAAGTAGGAGAGAACTAGAGGGAGATTCCAGCCGGGGTGGAGATTCTTAACTCGGGGTCTCAGTTTCCCGAATGATCGCATCAGGCGAGAGATGACGTGGTTTTTCACGATGTCTCGTCGCCCGTAGAATGATAGCACCGAGTTGATTGCTGCTCTGTATCCTTTAATACAGGTGACAGACAGATCTTGATCAAAGAGCATCACGAAAAATTTCGTGATGTCCGTTACGGCAGGATCGCATGGGTCTATATTCCTCTCCGAGCACCAGGTGTACCACCTTTTCCATTTTGTGTTGTAGACCTTGTTTGTTGATTCACGTAGACATTGTACGAGCTTGTCGATGACTTCTCCCGTGAATCCGCCCGATCCCAACTTCCTCCTCACAGTTTCCAGGCGTGAAGCCGAAGCCTGGCTGGGTCCGGGTGAAGTGTCTTCCCTGCATGTTGTGATAGGAGTGCCGGCGTGACCGGGAGGGATATCGGTGCCTCGCGAGCCATCTCCATTAGATCCACGAACCATCCTGCCGCCGTCCAGTAAGGTGCGATTAGGATGAAGGCGCCCTTTGACAATCGTATCTTGTTCAGGGCCTGCTGAATTATGTTGAACGGAGGGAACAGGTAGGCTGTGAGTCCGTTCCAGTTCATGCTCAGTGCATCTGTGCCCCAAGCTCTGTCGTCTGGGAATGGCGATACGAACTGAGGAAGTTGGGTATTGAGGAACGTCGCAAATAGATCTATGACTGGTTTTCCCCATTGTTGGAACACTGCCTGGCACAGCCGGCGATCTAGGGACCATTCCGCCGGTGCCGTTTTGGCCTGTCTTGACAGTTGGTCTGCTATCACGTTCGTCTTTCCCGCGATGTGTCGAGGCAAGAGGGTCAGGTTGAATTCCATGCAGAGTTTGAAGATGCTGGACACCTCTAGGTGGAGTGACTCTGAATGGGTCCCTCCTCCCCTCCTGATGTATGCTACTGTGGATGTATTGTCGGAGAACACCCGGATCGTTTCTCCTTGTAACGCTGGTCCCCACTGTTCCAGTGCTCGGAGGACAGCTCTCAGTTCCAAGTTGTTGATATGCAACGATCGCTCCTGAAGGTCCCATGTTCCTACCAGTTGGTGGTCCCCCATGTGGGCTCCCCATCCTGACAGTGAGGCGTCCGTGTACAGAGAGGTCCTCGGGTTCCCCGGGTGGATCGGGACGCCAGATATGAGGTTGGCTGTCTCCCCCCACCATAGGGCATCCTGCCGTGGGAAGTTCTCTAGGGGGAATCATGTCCTCCCACTTGATCCCCTTCCAGTAAGTTTTCCGGAACCAATGGAGGCTCCTTGCCCTCCATAGTCCCCATGGAACCAAGTCCGCCATGGAATCGATCATCCCTATGATCTTGCTGAGGTCTCTTGCTGAAATCGACTGCAGATTCAGGATTTCTTTGATTGCTAGCGCCACTGCTAGTATTCTCTCGTCCGAGGGTCGTACCGTGAAGGGGGTCGTCCGAAAGAACGCTCCTAGGAACGGGAAGCACCGGCTTGGATCCGTTCGGGATTTCCTCAGGTTGATCCCGAAGCCCAGCTGCGTCAGGAGTGTGCTGGTGAGGGTGGTGTGTTCCCGTAGCTCCGACGTTGATCTGCCTCGGATGAGCCAGTCGTCGAGGTAGCTGTGGACCCGGATATGACTTCGGTGGAGGAAACTTAGAACCTCCACCGAACTCTTAGAAGTTCTTAGAAACTTAGAACTTTGAGGATGGATGTGAATACATGGGGCGCTGTGCATAGGCCGAACGGAATAACTGAATTGGTAGGCCTTGTTGTTGATAGCAAATTTGAAAAATTTGTACGCCGACGGGTGTAGTGGTACGTGTAGGTAGGCGTCCTCTAAATCCAGAGATGTCGAGAGGTCGCCCACCTGAATTGCTTCTCGGATGGATCTGAGACTCTCCATTTTGAAATGCTGTTTGTCGATAAACTGGTTCAGACGGCGCAAGTTGAAGATCACCCTGCGGCCGCCGGATTTCTTGTCGATGACTCTGGCAGGGCTGAAGAATCCCTTTTCCCCCACTGGAACCTGTCGGATGGCCCCTTTCTCCAGCAGGGTTTCGACTTCCTCCTCCAGTTCTCTGTCCCGTCTTTGCATCATCCACTTTGGTGCTTCTTTCGACAGTCTGGGGATCGACTTGAACGGTGGTTTGTAACCGCTTCTTATTATGGACAGTACGAAGGGGTCGTCCGTCACTGCTTCCCACGTGTCGAGGTGAAAGTGTAGCCTGCCCCCCACCTGTCGGCGAAGGGGTGCAGGCAGTTGATTCCTGATGTCGCTGTCCGTTGCCCTTCCCTCTCCCATTCTTGCCTCATTGCTGGGAGAACGAACTGTTCTTGGGGCGGTAGTCGTTATCCCGTTGTCCGTTGCCGTTCTTTCCCTTCTTATGTTTGGAACCCTGGTAGAATGAGCCCCCCTGTTTCCGGGGTCCCGACGAGTGGTGGGGCTCGGGAAAGGGTCCTTGGTTCCCTGACTTTCCATGAGAGAAACCTTTCTGCTTCAGGTTGTAGCTGGAGTCCCTTTTCTGCGGCTTCATCTTATCCCTCAGCTCCGGGGCGATGGTGAGAAGCTCGCCGTTAAAAAGTTTATCCGTTTTATGGAACGGTAGAAGGCGGAGGCGGCCCAGTGTGTCCTTAGGCATTGCTGGTGCCCCTTTCAGGTATGCGTCTCGGCGGTGAAGTACAAAGTTTGCTGTAGACCGGACGTTCCAATCAATTGTCTCTTTCTGGTATTCAATGGCTTGTTTCAAAAGATCCGCACAGTCCGTGAGCATCTTTTGTTCTTGGTTAGCTACTGGTGTGCGAAGGAATGATTGGAGGGCTGCTAGGGCTGATGACGCTGTTAATTCCGCGTGGGAGGCTGCTCGCGTGCCAATTCGCATGAGCCTTTCCTCCGCTTCATACTGCTTGAGCGGGATCTGAATGGACGTTGGTTTCGGGAGGCATGAGTCAAATTCCATCGATGCTGATTCCGCCAGGTATTCGGCCTCCTTAAAGGTGGTATAGTTCTTGGCCCTGGGCGGGGCCTTGTGGTGGTTGCCGAAGAAAGATCCGAAAAAAAATTCCAGTTTACTTGGGTCGTGTCGTTCCAGGTCCTTTCCTGTAACGATTGGCTTTCCTCCGTCGCGCAGTTGGCCTCCGGTATCCAGAAGTGATCGGTGAAGCATGGCCGACTGAGGCAGCATGATAAACTCAGTTGTCCGATCTTCCATCCTGGCAAAGGATGCTTTGGGAGGATCGTCGGGATTCCCTGGCGAGGTGTCCGGTCTAGCCCGGAAAAAGGTTGATGGTAGGTAATGCCTCAGTTTTTTGGCCCGTTGTTCGAATAGCTTCCGCCTGGATAATTCTGCGTCGTCAGGCTTGTCGTCGCTCCCATCTGAGGAGGATGTTGAGCTACTACTGCTGTTCGTCCTCCTTCTTTTACGTGAAGGCCGTGAAGGACCGTCCTTCGAGCGTGATCGCCGTGGTTGGGGGGATCTGTCGCGCGAATTACTTCATCTCCTAGGATTGGAGTCCCTGTTGTCAGAGGGGCTTCTAGCTTTCACATAACCAGGCTTATTCGTAGTCTGGTAATTTGAGTGGTTTCCTTGACGAGGTTGATGTTGTGGTGACTGATGGCGATTCCCGACCACTGGCGTCACACGTCGGTCCGGTGAATGACGTCGTCCCTGAGTTTGGTGAACTGGGGGCGACTGGTGCCTAAATGGCGACTGTGGCGACTGTCCCCAATGTCTTGGTGTGCGCCGGTCCACTGTCCGTTGACGATCCCGTCCCTGGCGGGATAGGGGCGACTGGCGATCGTCTCTTGACCTCCTTGCGTCCGGCAGTCGCTGAACAACAGGTGACTGCTGGTCTTGCGATACCAATGGTGTTTGTGCAGCACCTTGAAGCTGTAAAATGAACTGGTCTGGGTTAACGAGGGGTACTCCCGGCGACAGAGTCGCCCTAGGGGGCTGATGATGACTGTAATGTCCAGTGTAGCCTTCCGGTTGGGATTCCCCAGCTGCTGAGTATGCAATTTTTCTTGAGTGCGTCTGGTTAAAATTGGCGTCCTCTCCTTGAATAATCCCAGAATTGTGGTGCAAATGTCCGTAGTTGAACGAGATGGGGAAGTCCATGTCAATTGCTAGTCCGTTATCCACGTGGTCGTGTCGCGGCGACTGCGGCGACTGAGTCCCGCGTGTCGGAGCGCCGGGCTGCGGCGACTGAGTCCCGCGCGCTGGAGCGCCGGCGCCCGGGGCCGATGGCCGTAGGAAACTGGGTCCCGCCAGTAGTTTGTCGACCGGTCCCATCTTGGTGATAATTTGCTGTTCGAAATCGGCTTTCAATCGTGCTTCCGAATTTGAAATCCGATCGTTGATGCTACCAAACATCTTCATCATGTTCGCTTGCATCTCTTTAATGGCATCCAAGGTTGTTTTCTTTGTCTTCGAGCTTGGAGAAGAGGCGACTGACGGTGACGATGCGGTCGAGTCGCTGACGCTGTGGTCTTTGTTCATTACTTCCGCTGATAAGAAATCGTCTTTTTCAAGTCCCTCGCGGAGTAAACGTTCATCTAAGCTGTTGATTTTCCCACCGGATTCCAACATCTTCCTTCTAGCACGCTGTAGTTTACGATCGTCAGATCGATGCCAAGTGCGGCGAATCTTCTTGCGCTGTTTGCCGCTGTGTTGCCGACAAAGATCACACGGTCTGGTGACGAAATCACACTTCCTACAATGACGGCACGTTGGATGTCGATCGCCGGGAGTAAGTCTATGCTTACACGTTCCGTAGATCACTTTCCCAGTCATCCAGCAGCATGCACGTAGACAGGTAATAAAAATAAAAAGATTTAAACGAGCAACGAAGGACGCGACATGTAGACCAGGTCCGCACGCCACGCTGCCCACGAAAAAAGTGACGATGAAGGCCACCTGGCGCTGGGATCGCACACGCGATGCGCCCGGGGGCAGGCTGGGGGTAGCATGTGGAAATCTCGTTAGTCATGGGCAGGTAAAGAGCAAACATGCTCCGATAAGCTATAAAATAAGGTGAGTATTTTTGGAAGATGTAAAAACAAAAATAGATCGCAGCCGCATCGTTATTTTCAAAGAAAGTTTTAACTTCTCACTCACGGTGTTATTATTTACTTATTTACTAACTAATTTAAGTACATAAACTTTTATTTACTATTTCGTTTACCTTTTGTTATTTAAAGAATTCTGATGACTGTAAAATGTTAGTAGCCTAACTTAATTGGACGATCCTTAGCAACATTACTCTTTGCGCAGCCCAGTTATAAAGGTCAGCAACGAACAGCAGTGAAAATATGAAACTCAGAAATCCAGCACAGTGATGCTGGGAGTCGGTGATCTTACAAAGTTTTCCAACATCCGTTCTATTAAAATTGCAATTAATTTAAGACTTAAAAATGAATAAAAGTTACGGTAATGAAAAGTGTTATTTTAATTATTAACTGCTGAATGTGTTTTTGGCTCATGACACTAGCGGCTATCGGTAGGGTGCTCTATACGCTGACAACCGGGAAAAAGCAATCCAGATTAAGTCACTAAAATTAAAAGAAAATAAATTTAAAGTAAAAACATAATTGTCTCTTATATTTTTTACTTTGTTAGTCACAATACAACAATTACTTTAGCGTTTTGAGTATCTCCAGTTATTCCAACTCCATCTTACATATTACTGGTGGTAGGTGCACCTTTCAGTTAACTTTTAGGAGCAATTAATCAACATCTGCTTCTTATTTACTTTGCTAGAATCCAAGTAACTTGGAGTAAAGTTGTGCCTGAATGAAATGCAGGGGTTGCCACTGGTAGATATTTCTTTTAAAAGGTTTATTCATGAAAAATTACGAATCTGGAATGGAAGCTTATCCACTTAATTTAAGCCTTTTATCCATGCTGGGAATGGGGCAGAAAGGTCTATGAGTATATGGGGGTAATTTTAAATCATGTGTTGCTAAGTTGAGTGTGTTTTACCAAGTATGAGTTGTTGAAGCGGATGGAATGCAAGCAAAGTAAGCTAAGGACATTTTGTAACGAACAGTCTTACAATTTGTTGCCAGCATTTAACCACTTTTTTGGCTACACCATACTTTGAATTACTATGGATGTACGTATTTTTTTTTAGGAGGTGGGGATGTGGACCTGGAAACCCTCTCCGATTTTAAAGTAGGTTTGAAATTAAGTGCACAATATCCATTTTGTTTTGAATTTGTTTCATAATTTCCAGTTTTATGTTTTTCTTTCGCAAGTATGATACTACAATAAATACATCCAAAAAATGTTATCCTTGTTTACAGTTGAGTAACAAAAAGTACTCGTACTTTGTAGTTTTCAGTTGTTGGTAATGAACGATTTTTGGTAATGAACGATTTTAATCAGTTTAATAAGGTAGTTATTATAATTCTCACAAATAGTAATATCCCTCCTTGGTTTTTAATGTGTTGGTTTTTTACATTTTTTGCAATAATTTTTTTTTACGAAAAAGAAGAAATGGAGCCACAGATCCACTATCCCCATACCTACATCACAAATGAACTGTTTTTTTTTTTTAATGACTGCACGCTACATTTTAGTATTTTACCGGCTTTTTCATTATTAAAGTTTCCCTTTTTTATTATTTAAAAAAAACCTCCTGCTTTGTGGTCATTTTTGGTAATAAGAAAAGAACAAAATCCTCATCTCTCATTTTTTTTTTGGGGGGGGGGGGACTGTTGGCAACTAAAAAATATTGATTTGGAGCCAACTCGCCGCCCAATTTTTTAAAGATTTCTTAAGCCCTGTTTCCTACTGACTGCCTATGAAGCAATTTACAAACACCACCCTGACCAACATTCCGCGAGCACTGGTATGCGACTCTGCCTCTACTAGCTGCCAGCTACCAAGTCGTTAAACTTTCCACAGAAGCTACTCAGCCAATGCAAGATGCGTCCGTCGCTACCACCCCTGTGGCCTCCAAAGAACATGAAAACCTCCGTACCACAGGATGTCTTACCACTTGGTTGACCACTCGACCATACTCCTCTGGTGATAGCCTATTATATTCCCATTTGCTCGCCTTCAAGTCAACAGGTCATGTTGCCATAAGTGTGTGTGTAACCTAACGCCTGCGCCTACGCTCTCCTCCAGCCCTAACATTGTACCACTCGAATCGTTGTTCCCAGGTCAGGCCGTAAGGTATCACCAGCTGCAGTATACGTAGCCTTTTTCTCCTTTGTTATACACAAACGAGACGTAACCAAAACAAGATTTTTTGCTTAATGATTTCAAAATATTTGGAGGGCACCTGCACACTGTTTTTATTATTTACGAAAACACCCCATCTTTTTTCCATTTTGGCCAAGGTCGTGTGGACCCTCCTCCCAACTCTGATTTTTGTACCGACTCAACTTTATCTTAAGATAAACAACATGCATACTCCGCCTGAAGTCGTATAAAATGACGCATCACTGCTATTAAAACGCATAAAATTTTGGGGGGATGGGGGCGATGCTAACCCAAATGGCACAACTACTAACTGGTGCACGAACCCCTGACAGGAGAACCTAAGCTCTCTGCATGCTCTTCTTTTAATATGTGCTGCCCAATAGGCCTGTGAAAAATCATTTTTTCCTTTTGGTCATCCACTAACCTGGCTGCACATGTACAACCACAACAGTTAGCCTAATGTGTCCACTGAACATAGTTTTCGCACCAAAACATACATACTTTAAGGCCTTTAAGTTCAGAATAAATACGTATTGAGCCGTCTGGCTTAAGCACGATAATATCGGGGACACAAATCCCACATCTCCGTTTACCTCTTGCTCTATCAAGCAACCCTTCCGAAAATCAATCCAGTAGCAGTCGCCACTTGGCCAGTAGACCTTACAAAGCACTCGGCATTTAACAATTTTTACTTGCCACATACCAAATACGTCTTGTATGATGAAAGGTTTCTCTAATTTATGCATTAACAAAATTGTGCAATTTTCTTAAACTCCAGTATTAATGCAAAAAATACAGTTATGTAGCCCTTATAAATCTGAGCATAACGCCGCAAACCATTCGTCACTAACTTATACGGTCCCTTATTTAGTGGCATGCTCTGTAGCTAGTCGCCGATTTGGCGAGTAAGGCTAAATTCCAAGTCGCCAACTGTTGATTTCCACACGCCAAATGGCGACCGACATTGGGAAGGGTTGCTATCAAGTCCTTTCACCTTCGGGTACAATATCACTTGCGTCATTCAACAACGGTGGCCGTGCACAGACTGCACCGATTAATGGTTTACCTTTTCTATTTTTCCCAAATCAATTCGCCCCCACAATTATTTCGCAATACAGCCGGAGATACCAATCAGCCAACCACTCGGCCTCCCAGTTCGATAAACTGCCTGCACGCCATGTGCCCATACACACACGCACGCACACACTCGGATTTTCATAACACGGCCTGCACACATCATCCCACGAATGTTCTCATAAGTCTAAGATTTACGTAAAAATATCAACCGATTTACATCCCTTGGATATCGCCTCCATCAACATTCAGCTATGGCCAACCTTCATCTCATTTTCGTCCTTATAGCTTGCAACTCGTGCCTATCTCGTACGACATCGCACCCAGCGAAGCACTTCACTTCGCAGTCCACGAATTTCCGTGTCAGTCATACATGTCACCTATATATTTCCTTCAGAATATCCCAACAACTCTAAAAAAGGTTCCTACCTGTATGTTTTCCCAGACCTCCACGGGCTTCCAACCAAAACCTGCCCGGTTTTATCCTCCACAATCACATCTGCCACACAGGCCACCATTTCCTCAACCTCCGTACGTCGGAATAGACTCGCCAACAGGTCTCAATGTTTCCAATTCTGTACCAAAACCAAAAAACCCTCGACAGCAGAGCCCACCAAGTAATTAATTACAAAATGGCACTCCTGTACAACAGCCGTCAGAAAACATTGCAACTAAAAACATTTGAAAAAAACGTAGTTTGAAAATCAGACTACCATCATAACATCAGTAAGTCACGACCGCTTAAGCCAGCGGCAAGAAAAAGAGTGTTTGAGACGCAAGCGAGCGAGTGGAAAGTGGAGTGGGTAACAGAAGTGACAGGTGTTTTGCATAGATTACCATGCTAAATAAGCAAAATGACGTAGTTCAAGGTGCCATGGGATAGCGTAGGGATTCCAATTTTGTACTACAGTGAGAAAGATTCTGCGAGGTAGAATGAGAGTTTAACCACGAGTTACCCGGACAACCTCCAACACACACCTTGG
>JAHWFP010233022.1:0-15971 GCA_023313725.1 Lithobius niger | reverse complement strand
ATTATTTTGAGTAAATCAGAATAAGTTTTTTTTCATAATTTTGTATTAACACTACAGTAACTAGGCCTGACCAACTGATCAACTTAACAGCTTGAGCTGCATATTGACAAATATCGCGATAATCGCAAATATCACCTGTCAATGTATTGCAATAATCGCTTAGTCGAAATTTCATTATCGCCCATCTCTAGTAAACAGCCGATTGCATCAACAACTTTCATGTGTTGTACCGTCGTTCTCTCGGCCGAGTATGTCTGCAGAACTAAATTCTACTTCTAGTGATGGTGTCATCGGTACGGTAATGTCCACCTACCAGGCTACGCGGAAAGCTACTGATGATTCTGTGTGGTCGTATGAGTCTGCGACTATGTGAAATTGTACTGTAGGAATAATTGTTTGGCTGCGTCTCAACTATCGTTTTCGACTGTATCATTACGACTGTAACCAGTTAAAGAATATCCCCTGATGAAAAAGTTTTTCCAGTTGCTTCCGCACTTTCATTACAGTATGTTTCAATACGAGTTGGTAGGCCAAAATACCAACTCCATGTTGAAGTATCAGATTACATCTAAAAAAAATGCCAACGTAGCGAGATAGTTGCTCAGGCGTGCCCTACGACTTCACATCCTAAAATGTCCTCAGATAGATTTTGTTATTGAAATTTTCGTAACCAGAAATTGGGAATTCAGATTTTACTGCACTTCTTCTTCATCATTTCTTTCAGGTATTCAGTCTAGATATGAACATTGATGTAACATGGGAAGATGGCCGTCTGTTGAAACCAAGAGCCAAGGAGGATGCGGTGATACCAGAATTTATCAATATACAAAAACGCGTATCTCAAATGCCTCTGCTTGAACGTCCAGTTGTGAAAATATGGCTGCCTACAATCGAATGGATCAATTCTAAAGATGAAGACACGGGTTTAATTGACCCGGATGATGACTTTCATGCTCTTGAAATGAAGTACCTGCCGTGGATGCAACGAATAACTGTTCATTACAAGTAGGTCAAGTTCTATTCCAAACACCTTCTAAACAGGATGTCAGTATTGTAACTTGCTCCTAGAAGGCATTCGGCCTTCTGAAACGTAAGTTTTTAAAGCTAATTTTCACATGTAATATCACAAGAGGTAAGGAGATTACTATCGATCACAAGAGGTAGTAATATTTTTCGACCCGAGAGTTTTTGCCTCTATCCTCTCACGGGGGATGTACAGGCAGACATTAATTTCACGCGTGCGCACTCGTGAAATTATTTGCTAATAAATAGCACAAGGGAGTTTAATGGGTCAAAATAAGAGTGTTGAAATTTGGGTAATTTACCAAATTGATCCATGGTTAATCCTTACTAAATTAATCCGTAGGATATATAGTTAGAGGATTTTTATAGTTAGTGGTGATTGTCGCTAAGTGGTAGTAGAATTCATCCCAGTTGCCTGAAGAAGTTGATCTGGTCGCTGACTGGAAAGGGGACCCTGCCAAAGCCCCATTCATGCTGTGCCAAGCATGGTAGTGTGATAGATTCGTTCTTTAGCAGTTTTGGGATCTATTCTGGATGCTATATCACCCCCCCGACACATATTTGTAACATCGACACTGATGTAATCCACTATCACACGTTTCTTATATCTAATCCTTAGCTGATTCCTCCACTTACTACACTTCTTTCTCCGTCAACAACTACTAGTAATGTTCAAAATTGATCAGGTTCATCTACATACGATAAGCAATTTGCATGAGATGACGCGAGGCACCAAGAAATGTAATTGTTTTGAAAAAGCCATTACTTCTCACTCCAAATTATGTAATCGTTTTGTGTTTTATTTTCATTTTGCAATTTTTTTAAATACGTAATTCAGTGTTTTTTTTATTTAGTTTCCACTAAGAAAAAAAAATTCAGTATTTAATAAAACCTTTGTTGATACGAAACTTTTTGACAATAATGGCGCAAGTAGGTGTAAGTTAATCATCAAATCCAAATTACGCAATTGCTCTTCACAAAATGCTATTCACTTCAGAAAGTTGCCATTTTTACTGAGCTGGTTTAGGGACAAAACCATTTGCCAGAAATTCCGATACTTCGTTACAAAAAAAATTGATTGATTAACATTTTCATTTTAAACAATTGTGCATCAAAGAATTATCAAATGTATTACTACATATCTTGACTTTTGATTAATTTGTAAGAGTAAATAAGAAATTAAATACATACTACAGTGAAGTATAATTAACTACAAAAATGTCCTCGAATTTGTCGCAAGTTCAGTATACCTGACCTATAGAGATTTAGGCCTAATGATGCAGCCAATTGTTAGCGGGTGCCTACGTGATCACTAGTTTTGCTAGGTTACGTAAGCGAACGACACACGGCATATTTCGTAAGATAAGCCATCAGAATAGTTTACGGTTGGAAAACACATAATTGCATTTTCAATGAATGCAACAAATCTATCGTAACAATATCGGCATTGTGACGTGTGAATTGAAGCAATGATTTGATGGTATCTGGTCAGCTGGTCATTTTGTCGGCAACAACCATCATATCATCTCCTACCGTACCATATGGGTTTGCTTTACACTGCATCGATCTACGAAAGCTGTAGAATATTCCCTTACTGATTTAATTCAGCCAATGAATATCGACTGAGCGTGATAACAACCCACTAGCTTCCCAGTGCTACTAACGACTTGAGTCGGTTGTGAGTGAACGAATGTGGTACAGGATTTACTGTACAAATTTCTGTCACGGCTGTTCTCAGTATAATTTTGTAGCGTATGATGCTTGAATTATGTTTGTACTGTGTTCACTTTCACTGATCTTAACTTCATATTTTGAACTTAATATTTTTATTGACCGGTTTACTCGACCTTTACATGAATGAAACATGAGCCATGGATGCAACGAGTAGTTCATTGCAAATATGGGTAATATTCTGTTCTTAACACTCGGTAAAAGAAAGGAAATGGCATTCTGTGAAGAATGCCTTCTTCCTCCCTTCCCGCACCTTCTCAGCCCTATTTTTTTTAAGTAATTGTCATAACGTGTGTAAGGTAATTGCTAGAATTATGTTGACCAGTATAAGTGAAAAGTTTTGACATTTTACTATTCAATGAATTCTAAACACTTTCAAAATTGTATTGCCATTTTTTCCGTTTAAACTTTGAACTCACTGTTGGATTAAATTGGCAATTGTTTTGGTGTGTTGATATATAACTCCTTTTAAACGCCGAAGCACTGTCAGCATGGTGGTACCTATACAAGTTTTAGCTTTTTCAATTATTACAGCTAAACAATCACTACAACAATCACTCAATAACTGTGTTTTTTTTTCAGACGTTCATTAAACTTTTTCTGCCAGTACACGTTTAATCAGTATCCATTTGATGAACAGCAATGTGAAATACAGTTGAAATATGGTAAGCTATGCTGTAACAGTAAGTGCTTTGTAGGGTATCAGAAAACAATAACGTCGACACATTATCAATAGTGTAGAACTGCACTGAATTTTGGCAGTATCAGTGGCGACAATATTATCGTTCGTTTATGCTAACCTATCACCGATAAAAAAAAACTGGTCATTATTTATGATGATTGCGAGAATGGATGAACCATGAGGGCTTGTAGCTTTAAGAGCACTCTTGAACAGGGGGAGGGTTATGGAACGTTGAACCTCGTCTTGATGGTGTTCGCCGCGATTTCCATCGTCCGTATGACGTGGTACGTCAATTAGGTGATGAATCTGCCCTCCTTTCCGGGGTGGGTTTTAAGTTTTTTCAGGAAATGCAGATGTATGATAAGATCTGGCTTTGGGGTTGCTTAACATCTGTGTAATGCGTGGCAACAATGGCAACCCGATTTGGGATTGGCCATCCCATATGGACTTGCCATATGGACATACCACAAAGCCTCAGCAATTATTTCAATATTGTGTTGCAATCCACTGTGATAAGCATATTTCTTAAGTTTATTGCTTTAAACAAAACAATGGCTTGCTTTTGTGCCGATATAATTTCGCAGACGCTTGGTGCTTGATGTTTAAATTTAATTAGAGTGAAATATTATGCAAGAAACAACAATTCTTTCATTGGTGCCATGGAAGACGTGGTGGAAGATGTGGATGCACTGCTTCGTGACTTGCTTAGGCAGAAGATTTTGACAATACGAGGATTATCTCTGGTCGAGTTGTGGCAGTGACAGAAGAAGCGAAAAATCGTAGGATCTCACAAGAAGATGTCTGTCATTATGGTGTTGACAGAGAAAACGAAATTGTGCATGGCATCAGCAATATGGCAAGTAACAATGGATACAGCAATGCAATGACAAACATTGTACGTCCGGCAGTAATTCAGATGGTGAGGGACTTGTTCAGTGCAGTGGTGTCTGGAAAACAAAGAGAAGATGGGGAAGAATCTGAAGATTGGTTTTTAAAAATCTGAAGCCAAACGAAATTGTATGCAAAGTATCATGGCCCTACGAAACTTATATGG
Organism: Lithobius niger; assembly: GCA_023313725.1. Taxonomy (NCBI): domain Eukaryota; kingdom Metazoa; phylum Arthropoda; class Chilopoda; order Lithobiomorpha; family Lithobiidae; genus Lithobius; species Lithobius niger. The sequence continues at coordinate 11,481 of JAHWFP010233022.1, read as the reverse complement.
AGGCAGAATTTCCAATGTGTGCATGGCCCTATCCGATATTTTTTTATGTGGCTCTGGTGGAAAGCCACACTCCACCATTCAAATCTACACAACAGTAGAGTATGAAATCGAGGCGATCTGCTCTTTAAGAGCAGGCCACGTCTTCAAGGTTGTTGAAAAGTCAGCAGCTGCAAAACAACTTCTGATGAAGTCAAATATGAAGATAACGGATGCGAGTTGGACGTGTTACGTTCTGAACGAACAGTACGTTTATGCGTGCTTACACTGGTTGCTGCACAAAGTGTCGGCCCATGACATTGGTGTGGCTTCCATACTTATGAAAAGCTGACTGTCCATGGAAAAGCTGTCTGCGATACTGGTGTTACGGTGATATCATTTAAATTGCGTGCTCGGTGACCTTGGACAATGTACCGGATGTCGTAACTGTAAGAGGCATCCCCGTGCTTATCTCGATATCAGGTCGCACGCCAAGTGCCTCTGCTGCAGGCTGTGCGGCCATTTTTGTCGCATGTGCGTGAGTGTGGCTTGCATAGCCTGAGGCTGCTATCGGGACTCTCGAGACTTGTGTACTCATCTTCGGGCATCAGCAAAGAAACGAGGCAGAAAGTGCGAGAGAAGGAAAGGCCTGGTGCACCTGTGACTGTTTCCCGAAACGACGAAGTGATGGCAGTGTTATTGAGTCCCAGTGCTCCGAGTGCTCCCAGTGCTCTGAGTGCTCCCAGTGCTCTGAGTGCTCCCAGTACTCTGAGTGCTCCCAGTTCTCCGAGTGCTCCCAGTGTCACAGTGTCAGTGTAAGTGTTCCAACGTGTGTGTCTGAAAATCCAGAGTGTGAGTGCTGTAAATGCTCCCATAAGAACGCAAAATGAGTCTGCATCTAAAGTTAGGAAAGCATGTCAAAATTAGGCAGCTTTAGAAGATGAAGAAAATGGAAACAAGTGGAAACAAATGGCTACAAGAAAGAAAGGAGGTAAACGACACAGGGGCCAAGATGAGTTGGTAAAGAATCAATGTCATGGAAACCAAGAGTTGAATATGCTAGAAAGTCATAGTGCAGTGAATGTCCTAGCCCGACACAAGACTGTATGAAGAGGTGCTCTCTTGGCTGTATATTAAGCCTTCGTGAAATCAATGATCGACTATCATCTCCCATTTCTTAGCTCGTTGTCACGTCACATCCAGACTTTTTGGGTCCCAGTCAACGACTATCACGATAGTGACTGAGAGTTTGGTGTCCACTCAGTCTAGTCTCTCTGGGACGAGAGCTGTGAACCTCCCCTGAATCACCGTACTAAAGAATATTTAATGGTGTTGTGCAGGCGGAATGTTAGTATGGGTCTCTTGGATCCTGTCGGGAAGATTCTTTCCGACTACCGTGATGTTAGTGAATGATCTCGTGAGCTGTTAGGGGTGCTGGGAGGGGTGTTTCCCTTCTTTTGAACAGCTATGTCTCCAAGATGTGACGCATGTTCATCTGCCAAGCCCATGAACCTGGTGTCCGCAGCTGGCCAAAGTGTTTGAACCATGCTACACAGCTTGTGACATCTATTGTGATGTAGCGTACAATACTAGAACTGAGAAAAGAGGGGTTGGAATTGTAATCTCATAGCTGAAATATTGTTTAAGTCGTCGTGTTAGTACAGTGAACTCTAGCACGGTTTGTGAGTTGGCAGCAATTTCCGTTGCTCTTGATGTGGCTCTGGAACTTGCGTTGCCATCTTTCTCAGTTGTGATGGACTCGTTGTCCGGTCTACACAAGCTTAGGTACTCAGCAGCCACTCTTTGTGTCAGTGATCCACAAATTTTCACTATCTGCTGGATATTGTGGATTGCTAGCGAATCATCAGAAGTGGCGCTTAGGTGGGTGAAGGGAGATGCAGGCTGTCATGGGAATGAGCAAGCAGACAGACTAGCAAAATAGGCCACTCATGTGGAGATAACAGAAGTGTCACTTGTCCTGTCTGTAAAGACCAGGAGAGCGGCACTGAAGAATTGGACCTTGTAAAAGTGGAATGAGGAACGGTGCTTGGTATCGACGGGTCGTGTGCTTTTCTCTTTGCATCCTGTATGCAGCTATCATTCTGGCCTGGACTATCTTTCAGACGGGATGTCAAGGCTACTTACGCATCTCCATACAGGACATTCTCTCCTGCCATCTCATCAATAAAGGCTAGGCTTGGTAGAAACGGCTATCTGCTCGATGTGTGGTATAGAAGAAAAACAGTTTCCAATATGTGAGTGGGTAAGAATAATTTAATCCAGTTGCCCTCGGACTGGGCAAGAACTCACACGAACATGAAAAAGCAACAGTATTTTAATTTTCAACGATAATGTTGACGTCTTTTCACAAAGCAATAAAAATGATAAAAATGTGCCCCGTCCCAAACCAACCTACAAGGTTGCGGCCATCTTGGTTAGTGATGTCGACCATCTTGGTTTTTATTGTTTTGTGAACAAGACGCCAACATTAGCATTGAAAATTAAAATACTGTTGCTTTTTCATGTTCTTGTGAGGTCTTGCCCAGCCCGAGGGCAACTGGATTAAATTATGGTATAGATCTGTGGAACACTTCCTTTTTTTCTGTAAATGATATGACCGTCAGCAAGGAGCGATTGTGCCGTGGGTCATGAAGACCCCTACTATTTTGACCCTATTGTTGATCACCGGGAGTGACTCCGTCCCAAGGATGCTCGTTATTACAGCCTAGTGCGCAACCACGAGGGTGCGATTGTGACTCACTTGTCCCTCATGTCATCTGGCTGAGGATATCTAGCATTTATAGCGGTTGCAAGATGATGAGTGAACATGTGCATCTTAGGATAGCACAGTGTGAGGATGCGCACGCCGCCATTGCATGACCAAGGGCGCACACCTCACAGTATGATCGTAAGCGGCAGGTGTCAGACCGCAAGCGCGCGAAGGTGCACGATGGTTTGAGCCGAAGTGTGAAGTATTATGAAGTAAATGAGATAGAAAACCCAACTGTGAGTCTTTGGTGTAGCCGGGCAGGACATTCTCACAGTTATTTGGCGCCGAAACGTAAGAAACCCAGCGAATTTGGACGTTGGTAAGATGAAAACAACGAACTTTTCAACCAGCGTAATTCAGCGTGATGGCAAGGCGAGCGGTAAGCTTAATGAGACGGCCGGCTAAAGCCAAGCAAAGCAAAGACAGATCACGGTAAGACTGTTCTAATTTATTGATTGAGCCAATGAAGTCACCAAGCTTGTAGTTTCTTCCTTGCCAAGTAAACATTTTGTGTTGGAAATCCAAAGGCTGAACGTTTTCGCAACGAACTTTTGGCAGGATGATCGATCGCTTTTTCCTAGTGCGAATGCCGCCGATTCTGAACTGTGCAATTTGAATCATGTTTTCTTACAGTGAAATCAGCGAGCGACGCTTGGCAAGAGCTGGTGACAATCGAAATGAACTGTCATGTCCTAATGAACGCTTTATTACAGCTTAAATCGAAATTTCTAAGCTAGTTCAAGAATTGGTCACATGAAGCCATTTTATTTTGTACAAACAATGAGTTGGCGATCTGCGCGCCAAACCAACTTGCAGGAAGAGGTAGTCGCACGCTCGCTCGTCAACAGCTTAGGTGTTGCTGACGATCCCAGAAATTTTGTTAATGCAATCTAAGCAACCAATGCAACTTGCAAGAACATTTTGTAGCGTTAAGTGTGTTTCTCAGGGCAAGTTCAAGCTTACTGTTTGCTGCATTTTACTCGTTAATAATAACTTTTGCCAATAGTTTTGCATGACATCGGGAGTTCAATTGTTTCGTCCTGGTGCATTCTACCGATCCTTTGTACATTTTTCGCGCCTAGCCTCCTACGCAGGTCTGAGTTACACATTCAAACGGGAGTGAATAATTTGAAATCCTTTTGGAAACTGCGAGTTTTCTGCAAAATTCGTAATGAACATTTGGGAGGGCAATCCAAATTGCAAATCCAAAGCAAAAATGAACTGTTTCCTTGCAAGAATTTTAAACATTACCGTGAGGCAAATGAACTGTAGTTTATCGACGTGCTTTGCCAGGCAATGCATCGTTTTGAATGGAGGATTGCTAGCGTGAGGAGCGCTACTTGCAAACATTAATAGGAAGTGTTCAAAACTTGGCATCGTAAATTCTGAAATGGGGACGAAGACGATTCACCAATTAAACGATTTTTGGGGAAAATTCGGGTGGCGAAAACGGTACAAACACCGCGAGTAACGCCGAAATTTTGGGTGACGTTGGTGACGTCGCGGAAGCGAGCAAGGTAGCCTCGCACGAAGGTTCTCCGAAAATTGGTGGCAAGCGAGCCACTGATGGTGTAGAAATTTACGTAAATAGTAATGACGCAATTCCAATTATTGGTACGATGCAAGATTGGTGCCGAGCCATCAATGATGAATTAAAAAATTCTGTTGCAAACTTGATGCAAGACCACGTTAAGCAATCTACAGCTACTTTTCAGGCCATGTTAACTAGTCATTTAACTGTAATTCTGAAGTCAACACTTGATTCAAACCAACAACTTTTGACGTTGCAAGCCGAGCAAACAGCAACTAAAGCATGCATTGCTGAACTAGAAAGACAATTAAAATCTCTAAATGACGTTTGTGGTCAGTTACAAAAGCAAACGACCACGCAGCATGCTAGCGTCCCAAGTGTAAACACAAGCTCGTTAGGTGCTATCCCAAAATCGGCCATTTGTCAGGGTAATGCTGGTGATCACGATCCTTTATGCAAGAAAGTGGTTACCGTGGTTACGAACCGACGTGAACGGTCGCGTTCTTTAGAAGACGAGGCACACACGGCATTTTCTCGGGAAAACGCGTTGTTTCCTGAATCGCGCTATTTTCAAGATGAGACAACTAAAGACAACAAGATTACAGAAGTGGATTTTAACAAGAGTTTAGTCCTAGCCTTAGCAACGTGGCATTTGCAACCGCCAGTCTTGGATGAATCGAGCGATTTAAAACAGTGGTTTGTAGAAATGCAACTCTACATCGAAGAGAAGAACATCGACGATAGTCACCTGCAGAATTTAATGAGAGCTTCTTTTAAAGGCAGATACTGGAAATGGTTGGATGCTCAACTGACAGCAATGAAGTCTTGGACAGATGTCAAGAACAGATTGAAGGCAACTTTTCAAACTCCCAAAACTGATCACGACAGATTGCTGAAAATCCATGCCATGAAGCAAGAGAAAGGTGAAACCCCAATGCAGTTTGTGTGGCGCATGGTAGGGAAGTTCAAAAGTCTGCAGAAGAAGAAAGATGACGACGAGATGGTGTACCTCATCGTGGAAAGGATGCAGCACCAGCCGAGGTTGTTGTTATCAAGGAATCTGCCGTATACTCTGCAGCAGCTGAATACAGAGGTGGAAAGCTTTCCAGCTTATATTGCGCATGGCGGTAAAAAGGCTGAAACCCAGTATTCAAGCAACTCAACTGACCAGACTAAGTTTGGGAAGCAAGGGAGTTTGACCAGCAGCAATAGTGGAAGCAAGGATGGACGCCGTTCAAACGTGGCACCATCAAAGAACCAGCATTCTGAAAGAGTCACTCCGCAACGCCGGGAAGCAGATCAGAGCCGTAACAACAGTGAGGGATCGGACGAGAAGCCTGGTGGTACCAGCCAAGCAGCATCCGATGCAACTCGTCAGGAAGACAACTCCAGCGGCATGGGAATTCCAGACCAAGTTCACCTCAGTCGAGAAGTGGTAGAAAGGACTGGATGAAAGGGGTTAACTGCTGGAATTGTGGCCAGTTGGGTCATCTCCAGAAAAGCTGTAAGAACCCACCCAAGGAGAAGCAGAAGAGTTTGTTCTCTACCGCAGGAGAAACAGCATCGTATACCGTACCAGTACGCATGAGTATGTGGATGAAGTTGGCTATTCTAGACAGTGGATCGGGAGGTTCCCACATGAAAAAGGCGTGGTTTGACACAGCCTATCCGGAACACGAACTCCGCCCATACAGAGGTGAAGATTTCAATTTGGCTGATGAGTCGTTAATCAGACCTACGGGGGTCGCCCACCTACCGTTTCAGCTGGAAGGCGAACACCTGAGAATGAAGTTCGCAGTATTTGAGGAACTGGCAGATGACGTCATTTTGGGGATCGACTATATGAAGAAATTCCATCTCGTCATCGATTCGGCGAATCAAGAGGCCTACATGAAACAGTTTCCGTGCAAGATCTTTTCACTGTCCAGCCAAGCGGCTGACCCAAAGCGGCCAAAGGTAAATAGCATCTGGAGGTTGGCAGCAGACCCTTCCCAACCGATTCACAACGCCTTCAATCAAATGACAGACGAGCAGTTCCAGGAATTGGAGGAAGTTATCAAAGCCCACCAAGCAGTTTTTCCAGGGAAGCCAGGGTTAACTTCTGTCAGGCAGCATAAGATTGAATGTAGGGGTGAACCTTGCCCGAAGATCGCAAAGAGCTACCCTCTATCGAAGAAGCAAAGAGAGGAAGTTGACCGGATGGTTAACGACTTGCTTGCCAATGACAAGATTGAGGAAACGGAGTCAGAATGGGGCTCGCCCATTTTCCTGAAACAAAAGAAGAATGGCGGAGGATGGAGAGCCATTGTAAACTACATCGAGCTGAATTCCCAGACGAAGGGCGATTCTTTTCCACCACCAAGGCAGGAGGAAATATTCCATTTCCTGGCCGGGAAAAAGTACGTGTCAGTATTGGATGGTGAGTCGGGCTTCCACCAGATTCTCGTGATTGCACAACGTTTGTTTCTCCGGGACGAGGTACCTACAGGTGGAAAGTCATGCCTTTTGGACTCAAAACAGCAACAGCAGAGTTCCAGAGAACCATCAGCATCATACTCAACGGGCTGATTGGGACAGATTGTGTCGTGTTCGTTGATGATATAGTCATTGCAACGGAGACGTGGGAGGAACACGTCGACGCCATCAAGCGCGTATTCCGCAGGCTAATGAAGCATGGATTCACTTTACGAAGGAAGAAGTGTCACTTCTGCCTGCCCGTCATGAAGATTCTCGGTCATGACGTGTCTGCCAATGGGATCAAGGTGACAGAGTCCACAGTATCAGCGCTGAGGGATTTCCCCGTTCCTACCACCAGGAGGAGATTGCAGCAATTCCTCGGTTTAACGAACTACTTCAGAAAGTTCATCAGGGAGTATGCTGAGACGACCAAAGTTTTTCACCGCCTACTCAAGAAAGACACTCCGTACAAATGGGAAGAAGAGCATACGAGAGCATTCGACGAGCTGAAGACGAAGCTTCTGGCTTCACAGTTTCTCCAACTACCAGACTTTGAGCACCCGTTTCAAATCGAAACAGACGCGAGCGACGATGGGATCGGTGGAATGATCGCTCATGTCATTGATAACCAGATCAAGACCATTGAATTCTTCAGCAGGACTCTGAAGGACAGAGAAACTCGTTACACGACTTTCGAGAAGGAGGCTCTGGCTGCCGTGGAAGCAGTTGAGAGATGGAAGCATTATATAGATGGAAACCATTTTACCCTCGTTACGGATAACGATGCGCTTAAGTGGGTACTGTCAAATAAAAAGAACTCGGGCAGAACTGGACGCTGGGCAGTGAAGATCCAAGGATATGACTTCAACGTAGTACATCGTGCTGGGAAGCTCAACGTCGTGGCCGATGCACTGTCACGCAACCCGCAGCTGCTGTACATCAGAAACCAGGAGAGAGTGCCCATCACCGATAAACTTCAGGTGAGGCAAGCTCAAGAACAAGATGACTTCGCTAAAAGAGTCTGGGAAGTTCATTCCAACCTGTCCGAGGCGAAGAAGAACGAATCTCCAGGATTTATCAAGAAGGCTGCGGAGGACTTCATCTTTGACGAAGGAGTTCTGTTCTACATGGATCCAGCAGCACCAGAAAGAAACAGCCAGAGGCCGAGATGGCGTATCTACGTACCAGGGACTATGAGGCACCAACTGCTTCATGAGTGTCATGATCATAGACAAGCAGGTCACCTGGGAATAACGAAGACCCTAGCACGAGTTCGGCAGGTAGGATACTGGCCACACGTCTTCAAGGACACTAAGAACTATGTTCGTTCCTGTGCAGTTTGTCAAATGGTGAAGTGTGCCCAGACAAAAGCGCCGGGACAAATGCAACCTGTGATTCCTGATCACCCGAACCATATTATGGGAATTGACTATGTAGGACCACTCCCAACGACCACTTTCAACAACAAGTACGTCCCATCAGTAGTTGACTATTTTACCAAATGGGTATGGCTGATACCGACAAGGAACGCAACATCAAGAGCTGCGGCAACAAAGTTCACGCAGCATGTTCTCAGTGATGTAGGAGGACCAGAATATCTCATCTCAGATAACGGCGCAGCGTTCACAGGGAAGGATTTCGTCACGATGCTGCAGGAGAATGGTATCAAGCATTCCAAGACGACACCGTACCACCCCCAGAGCAATGCAACCGAAAGGGTCAACCGAACACTCAAGGCATGCATTAGAGCTTTCGCTACGGAACGGCAAGGAGGATGGGGACCGTTGCTGCCATCTTTCTGAAGCAGCTAGATTAACAAAAACCTACTATGACAAAAGACACCAACCAGTGGAGTACAAGCCTAATCAGCTCGTCAAAGTCAAGAACCACGTCAAGTCTGATGCAAGCAAGAACTTCACGAAGAAGCTGGCTCCAATTTATAAAGGCCCATACAGAGTTGTAAGGAAGGCATCAGATGTGAAGTACGTACTCAGGTCGACACTCGATCACTCAGATGTGAAGACCTACAACATATCAGAAATGCAACCCTTCTTTGACCCAGACACAATGGACTGCTGGGGCAGCATGGACCAAGCCGGAACGATCTACCATCCACCAGAAGACGTTCAGGAACAAGGTCAAGACGAGAGGACAGAATCGGAGGCAGACGAAAGTGCCGCCGAAGATGATGACGCTGACGCCGGCCAGATGGTGAGAGAAGTATCGGACGAGGAGCAACCTGAAGAAGATGACCAAGGTGACGACGACGACGAAGGTAGTCATTCCGAGAGCAACGACGGTGACGAGCCGCCAGATGAAAGAACTGGAGAGGGACGGCCAAAACGCATCATTCGTCCGCCTGCCAGGTACAGGATCGACATCGTGCAGTCCAAAGGCATGCCAGGAAGACCGAGCTTTCCCTTCGATCGTCATGTAAAGGTCAGAGTTCCGCCTTCAAAGATTCCTCCGAAAGGGAGAACAAGAGAGTTGCAGCCAGACTTCGAAGGTCCATTCCGCATTCTCGAAGGAAACCCAAAGGGGACCTACACATTGCAGCATGTTAGGAAGTCTGAAGACGTACGCAAGGTCAACGAGGAGATGATAGCTTCTCTAGACGCAACTTGGTGCGTTAGTATGACGAAAGAACCGCGCAGGGTGGCCGCAAGATCGACACCTCTTTGAAGATGATTACCCAGGTCTATTCTCTGACGAGGATGAGGATCAGCAACCATCATCTGTGGAGGACGTGATCACCCAGCACCCTGTTGTGGGACTGTCCGCCTTAGAGTGGACGGTTCTGCGTCACTAGTACAACAGAGATAGTTTTGAATTGGGAGTAGCTCAACTGAATGTGATGGAAGCAATTCGGAGCTACCGGCCGATGTGAAGCGTCGTTAGAAGGCGAAGCACCATGAATGAGCTGATGACCAGTGAAACCCGTAACGAAATGGAAAGATGAGCAGACGGAAAAAGTGCCTAACGAATGAGTTGGGGATGGAATAAATGCCGCAATCTTGGCCTAATGAGTTGATCCACCCTCTTCAATTTGCACGCTTCCCACCAAGCTGTTTCACCGACATTGAGGACGCTGAGTTGTCAGCAGCGAGCAAGGATCTGTGTGCAGTGAATGGAGCTGAACTGAGGTCGGTGCCGTCAAGAGCCGACATCTTAGTTGGGAGCTATTCCAACTATGAACTAAGCCACGAGACACCGTGTGATGTCTTGTGCATGGGCTGTGCCAACTCAACATCAAGGACTAAGTCGGACCAGGGTCTCTCCTGGCTGCACAACAACAGTGCATTGTGGTGTGGACTAAGCCGCACTGAGGCTTGCCTCGGGTGCATCACATCCGCGTGTGCTTCAAACGAACTAAGTCGCATCAAGGCATCCCTTGAGTGCAAACCTTCATATTTTCGAGGACTAAGACGGATCAGGAAAGTTCCTGGCCGCATAAGCTCATTTGTATTAATCTTTTTGCGAGGTTGGACTTTTCGAACCACTTCGCACCTTACCTACATCGTTTTCATGTTCCAATCCTTAGTAGCAAAAATTGTAATCTTTTCTATTCCTTCTTCTCTGTATCGCCCGAACCGGCACGCACCTCTGGAGGGGGGGGAAAACTGTGAGGATGCGCACGCCGCCATTGCATGACCAAGGGCGCACACCTCACAGTATGATCGTAAGCGGCAGGTGTCAGACCGCAAGCGCGCGAAGGTGCACGATGGTTTGAGCCGAAGTGTTAAGTATTATGAAGTAAATCAGATAGAAAACCCAACTGTGAGTCTTTGGTGTAGCCGGGCAGGACATTCTCACAACAGAATACTCTTACACAGTGGTGGCAATGTTGTGCACATTTCCTGTACACGTTCACGTTTTAAAAAGCCAGCAAGTGCACATGTATACAGTAAAATGCGACGTTTCGGGATTTATCATCCCGTTGTCAAGCAAAAAATATATTTTATAGCATAAGCTACAAGTCAACAAGATACACTTAAATGGTTTCCCATTCTAAAGAAAAGCAAGCCAGAGCAGTAAAAGGTAAAAAATAAAAAGTTAAAAAAGATAAAAGTGAAGCCCAGTCAGCGCAAAAGCTGAACTGGGAGGACCTCTCCCTAACGAAGCAGGGAAGAAGTGATTTGTAGAGCGGAGGTGGCGGCTATTTACGTGGGATGGCCCTGGTGGGAAAAATTTGCGATTCCAAATTTGTGAAGGATTGGTATATATTCTGAAAACTGTTTATTATTAGGCATCAAATGATTATGGACTGGTGGTCGTTGTGTTAGGATGCAAAGTGTTTCTAAGTTAAGACGTGCACGAAAATTATTTTCTTGAAAAATGACTTGCGTATTTTGAAGATCTGGGGTGTGCCCTGTCTTTATCTGGTGCTGAACAAGAGAGTTGGTTTTATCTTTGTATTTAAGGTTGGATTTGTGCGATGAAATCCTTTTATTAAGTTCCTGTTTCGTGGTTCCTATGTAGCTAGCTGTGCATGTTGGTTCGCTACACGGGATTTGATAGATGACATTTTTTTTTGTTTAGTTTTATCTTTTTGCTCGACTGTAATGTTTGGCCTAGTTAGATTTTTTAAATTTCGTGCTGCAGTGGAGACGAGAGTCAGATTTTGGGAAGCCAGCAATTTCCTAAGGTTTTCTGTGGCATAGGGGAAGTATGGAAGGCATATAAAATTTGATGGCTTGAGTTTTGGTGGGTTAAGCTTGAGAAGAGCACGGTGATCGATTAGTTTTTC
>JAHWFP010233021.1:0-13081 GCA_023313725.1 Lithobius niger | reverse complement strand
ACACCCCAATCCCCTCCCCCTAACAAATTAACATGGACTAACAATAAAAAATAATAAAAATTGGGCAATTATTTGTTTTATTATTAACTAGCTAAGACGGCATAAAGCTAGGCTTATTTTTCAATATAACCTCTCATGGCGCAATAAATCTGTCCCTTGCCCGACATCCTATTTATTATCCTACTTAAACTCAGCATAGTACCCCTCTTTCTTCCTCCTACATTTGTCACCATCTTTCAGTATAGAGTGTTTATTATCGTTGCAAACGCATGAACATTTATTTGTAGTTGCTCTACAACTACATTCTGAAATCTGTACGATACAACCAATACGATTTTTGGTTGTTAATCACAAGCAAGAGAAAAACGCAGATGACTTTTGTTCTAAATTGAGAAGATATCTTAATTGTAGTGTCCTGAATGGACGTAGGAGTTACTGGTTTAATTCTGGAAAGATCATTGTGTAATGTATATGGCATTGGCAATTAAAGCTTTACATCTATCCCTTCACCTGAGTTAGCTTTTCTCTGTGTTAAACCATGATTAAATCAGCAGCACAACATTGCTTGTGAAAACAAATGAAAAGTTGGAGGTGGGGTTTGATATTTAAGGTTGAATGTTTGAAAGGTTTATCAGAATTATTTCATTTTGGTACGTAAAAAGAGATGTTAGTAAAGTTTGATGGAACAAATGCTCATGAAATACCTGTTTTTTACGATACTACAGTCACTTAAGACTAGCGGTCTCGGTTGGTACCATGACGAAATGGCACCGCAATAAATCTGCAGAACCGGCATACCACCCAACACTAGATGCACAATTAAATGCCACTGACCTCTGTTGGTATGGACTTCAGGAAAAATTTAAAAGTTCCCCTTCAATGTGTGTACTGAAGAAAAAAGGTGAATAACCGTAACAATAATTCACATTACTTACTCAGTGGTGAAATCAGAAAACACCCGAACAGGATGCAGGTAAAGCAACTAAAGGGTCTAGAAAAACGCTTAAGCTAACGAATATTCGAAAATTCCTCAAGGGCTGCAATAGTTTAGTTTTAAGCTAAGTTAGTGCTGCCAGTGTCGGATTGGTCCGACCCGCGGGAAGGCCCTCACCACAGGACGTCCTTTTCTTAGTTCGGGGATCTCCCGTAGCATAAGAATGCCCACAATGGTCACAATTCACACAAATGCATAGAAATCCGGGAATTACACAGCAAGAAAAAAATCCACAAAATTTTGGAGAAAAGGGGGTCCATTGTCTCTTTCCCGGCCAACCCCCTCCCCCCCCCCTCTCCCAATTCGACCCTGTGTACTGCGTAAACGCAACTGTCAAATATATGTAATGTTTCACGTGTTAAAACAATGATTAAGCAACATGAATGGCTGATTTCTAGTCCTTTACATAGATCAGTCAGACAACGAAAACAAATACCATTCAAGTGTTAATTACACGACTTTAAAACAACTATGTAAGTATGACTATGTCCCTTGTAATAAATGTCCAATTAGTAACACTTTTTGATCGTAAAATCACAACATAAAAAAATAACTAGCTTTCAACTATTCAGAGAAACTTAGCAGCTGTACGAAGGCAAACAACCATCGTAGCATCCAAGGATTACAGCAGTTTTTTTTCGTGTAGGTGGCTGCGCACTGGCTTTAACTAGTCTCCAGGTGGTACGATGGGAATTTGTTTAATGCTTATTTACAAATTGCAGTAAGATACTTACTTTGACCAACCAAAGAAAGGTGGCAGTGAACAGATAAAGGCCAAAAACCAGACAGTCAACAAGAGACATGTCATTCGGGAATTTGTAATGATACGAGTGTACATCATGGGCTTCACTATGGCACAGTATCTGTAAGAACAAACAAATGATTGAAGCAGGATGTATTGATCAGGTTATCTGTACACCTCCAAAAAGCAGAGCAAAAGAGAATAGTATGAACCACCGTTTTAAAGTGATTTAAACAAGCCTATTCCTTCTTTTGATTATGGTTCATACGGCCCCCACTAAGCAATTTGAATTTTTGTAGTGAAGAATATTGAAACATTGACGCCTCCAGTGAAGCCCCAAGAGTTTCTCTTTTAGGAACACTTCATTTTGTAACGTTTTTCAGTGATCTCGAATTCGAAATGTTGCTATGACAAAATTTGCAGGCAAGTAAACTTGAGAACATTTATCGATACTTAAACTACGCTCGAGTGACACTTGAACCGAGAATGTTTCCTAAGTAGTTTTGTTTCCCGACAATCCATCACAAACTTGCTGAAAGTAGCCAACTCTCCGTGAAAGCCGACGATTGTTGTAGGACGAACATTAGTAACAGTCACGGCGCATCAACCATAGTTAATACTTGTTTTATTTTTAATGAAAATATTAGTAAATTTCACAACAACGAAACGCTCATTCTCACTACGACGAAAAACACGATTTTCACACATTTTCGACAGTTCGACAGTTAAAGTTCTCCCAGCTGTCTTCTTCAGGCTTAATTTTGAGGTAATTTGGTACTTTGGTTTACATACGGTATTTTGTTGTAGGACATTCAAAACACGCGCGCACGGCGGCTTCCTATATTGTGATATTTACCATTTTTCCAGTCTCACACAGTTTAATGTGTTTACGGGTTTTACATGAAAATACTGTTTCTTAGATTTAAAATAGAATATGATCCGTAAAATTACTAAGTTTTACGACAATTACTATTAATTTATGTGTTAGTATCACATTTCAATTTTATGCAATGCGGTTGATTCTACTGCCACACTTTGAACATAGCAATTAGACCAAACGTGCTCGTCAGTGGTATAGTGGTAACAAAATAGTGGCGAAGCTATGGTTAGGAAATGGGGGCAAGGGGGAGGGGGACTATCAGTAAACAGCTGGCGTACGCTTTTGCCTTGCACGACTTAAAGTCGGAAAGAAATAAAATGAAAGGTGCTTGGTTCAGTTTTACAGATTGTTGGTTGCCCTGTTTAACAGTTTTGCTACATTCTGTGAAACCTATCACACTGTTGAATTTTCCTTGGGGTACGGACAAAATAGCTGATTACAGTATATGTAGACATAATAGTAAATGGAGAATTGGTGATGTCAGCTCGCCAACACAATGGACACTGCATTGAGTCTGAAATAGGTAAATTACGAAAAATACCGCATGAGCCCACTCTTGTTGAGAATAAGTGCAGCGCCGTTCCATCTTAAAAAAAAGTAACGGAGTGCCGCTCCTGCATGACTACACCACTGGTGCTCGTACGTAGAGCTGGTGCTGGCTGATCATACTGTCACCATCGTAACCAAAGATGAATCATTCATTGCTGGGAAGGTAGATCATGCCTCGAGTGACTATTATGTAAGTTGTATTTGTTCTGAAATAGGTTTTGGCCTACTAAAGGTAGTTCTATCATACTCGCGTTACGTGGCGGACACCAGTGTGGTGGGCAAATCCACTCGCCTCGTTAGGGGGTGCGAGTAGATCACGCAACTCTCCTAGCTTAGAAAAAGTCATTAATGGGACTACGGTCGATTAACAGAAAAGACTAACTGTAGTAATCACTAAATAACAGAATAAGAAATAAAAAAGGCAAATAAACGAAAA
Organism: Lithobius niger; assembly: GCA_023313725.1. NCBI lineage: Eukaryota > Metazoa > Arthropoda > Chilopoda > Lithobiomorpha > Lithobiidae > Lithobius > Lithobius niger. Next base: position 9,480 of record JAHWFP010233021.1, on the reverse strand, counting down.
TTTCCTGAAGTTTTCTATGATTGTAAAATGGCTATTTTGCAACGTCACTTGTTAATAAATCAGTGAATGGTTTTGAGTTTACAAACTGATAATATTGCATGGACTATTTGGTTCCTCCACCAATGGGAAGGTCACACTGAAACAAACTAAAATTGTGTACTGGAATGTCAAAAATTGTTTAAAATTGACATAACAGTGGTATCTTTGGTGAAATTTGACTGCAGCAGCCTTCAGCGTCAAAATGATTCTGCTACAGGGATTATTACATTACCTGTAACGAACGGAGAAAAAATGTTTTGATCGTTAGAGTCCTTATTGGTTATTACGGCATTTCAAATTATTGAAAAAACCAAGACTGCTGGACATTAACTGTTAAATTGTCCAGACAATCAGCTATGATTAAAAGGTGTTTTCTTGCTCTTCACTGAACATTTAGGGACCAGTGTTGTTTTTAAAAGGTTTTTATTACGTTTGATGGTTTGCCAATGTGTTATCATCACTTCTGGTCATCTGTAATTGTTTCAACGTCCCAATCCCAAAACTAGCAGCTAAAGGTTCTTAAAGTGATGAAATCCTTGAACGGAGGTAACTTAACTTTTATGTCCCCAAACACAGTTTAATATACTTGGTTAAAATTTAGATAACTTCCGTTGTGCCCAGTATGGTACCAGAAGTACGAAGACACAGGAACACTGAACTATTCTGCAGGATTTTTTTCTCTTTTCCTCAGTGCTGTCGAGTTTCCATTATGAATATTACTGGACCTACCTATAACCGAATCGATGGGCTTATACATCCAGACATAACTTTAAAATTAGAACACCTATGGAAAATCAACGAGCCCCAACGGAGCGATCGAGATACCCTGTTGAGGCACACTTCAATATCAGTAGTCTGCGAGAGCATGAGTAGATGACCGTTTTGTCGTAGCCGCAGCGTGTTAACGGAAGCATTCATGAACCGTTTTTGTAATTCTGATGAAGAGGATCGGCGTTAATCTTATAAAATTCAAAGAGACTAAATAAAATCTAGTCTAATTGGTGGTGCAAGTATAATTTTTTTTCTCCATAATGTCTTACAATCACACTGTTATCGTCGGTTGCCGATCTTTCAACAAACAAGGGAATTGAGAAATGCGTCTCCACCTACCAATGAACAAGGCGACTAATCTGACAGCGCAAATACTTTGGCCACTTCTCCTGCTGGGTGTTGAACCAACTAAATGATGGTTGTTAATGAATTTGAATTGCAGTATAGTGTGACATATTAGACGGAAACAAAAAGGACTGAACAGCGCAAAATAATTTACAAATAATTGTATTCATTTATTAATTATTGCAAAAATAACCTGGCCTAAATTAACGCCGCCAACAACACACAATTTGTCGATATGCGTATAATCTTTTTATATCTAAATTTCCGGTATTAATTATTACCGTTACAAATAGGAACTCAAGCAAAGCAAGTAAAGCAAATCTATTCCTGTTTTTTTTTTCGGTTTCGTGGGATGAAGTCTTCATGGTAGTAAGACTGCACGACAAACGATTTTGCTGTATCTGTATCTTCACGAATTAATGCATGCTGCATCTTCACGAATTAATGCACGGATACAAAATTGATAAGAGTTGCACAAGCAATTTAGTACAAGTACTACATATTAAATTTGGTTGGCTACATTGTGTTAGTTTATAATAACTACTTATAATTTTGTTTCCATTGAATCACATAGGCTAATTGTAGCTGAAGTTTATAGCAACCAACAGCAAGTGGAACAGCTTTTGCTCAGCAGCCACTTTTGGCCCCAACTGATTGCTCTGCACTGCCCATCCCTCTTTTTATTAGGTAGTTCAACCTGAAGGAAACACTTAACAGTAAAATGCATTCGGCTAACAAACTACTTATGTTTTATTAGTGATTAACCATAACACACTGTGATAAAATTAAAAGGCCGTTGCAAGGCTTTAATAATATACAATCCCACCATTTTAAAGACTTTTTAAGCCATGAATTCTGTTTTTTTTTTATTTAGGGGTTTACAGGCTGTATACAAACTGGTAATAAACAAATTCAACTAATACATGGCAACCTTATGAGTCATCACGTTTAATTTTTTTTGCGGATTTGGTTTACTAATTAACTATTAACTGTACAGCAAGCACCACATCGATTAAATAATAATAGCTCTTAAGGTACGGTTAACATGATAAAACTGAACATAACTGGGATTAGGCTAGTTTTTATTTTAATTCAAGTTACAGGAACAAAACCATGTGCACGATACGTGGCTCGTCACCTTTTCGTACCACCAGTGTGATAAGGAGATTGGCCACACGCCGAGCGTTGAGAGATAAGTCTGCTTTCCCTCTCCTGTTATCTTGATTAATTTTTCCGCTGTTTGTTACATTTATTGAATAATAATCATCTAATCTTAGCTAATTACATATGTTTCCTAGCAGCTGCATAATCATGTAGCGATTATCTAAATTTGTATCAAGTGACAGCAAACAAAAAAGTTCACGGTCATGACTTTCTAGTTACCAATCAAATGACAAGAGTATCACAACTCCCAGCAGCAGTTTGTGCAATGACTCAATGCGTAAATTTCCTGCACCCTACTCCTGTATTTTTACTAGGTCGAGCACACAAAAATGTCTTTTTTAAAATTTTAATAATAATAATATAATGCAGGATCGAACTGTTGAAATTAAAATCCCTATACGTCAACTGATTAATATAAAAAAGGCATAGAGATTGTTACGGACTCCTGACACAGCCTGGGGTCAATCATGTTTGGTGTCTGGGCACAGTGATGGTTAACATCCGTCCTGACGGGTTTTTTTTTCGAATAGCTCGGCTCACAGAGGTCTCACGGACTTGTGGTTGGGCTTAAAATGTGCGTACGGACGAGGGCTACCCTCACACCGAGTTTCATCAAGTTTACACGGCCAGTTTGTAGGGGGTTGGTTGACAAGATGGCAGAATGTCAGGTTTTCGGAGACCATGAACCCGTCAAGCAATTAATACAAATGTAAACGCAATGAAGCTGTAAAATGGTCAATCCTTCACAAAGAGAGCAAACAGAACAGATGAATGCAGGGAACTCTAACCATGGTTCGTACACTGTCACCTAAACCAGAATATTCCCTTTTCCATGCAAGGTTTCCATCACAGAGTAATAAGGAAATGTCGAAAATTTTAATTATAAATTAATTTAAACATAGTAAATCAATACTAGCAAATAAGGGTGTACTGAACTGAACAAACCGACCCGAACATGGACTAACAGAGGATGTTCAGCCTTACAAAAGAAAGTACCAAACCAAAGGTATGTCCACTTCTAATTGAAGGATTCTGATGTTTGAATAAACCATTTTGAAGGTTTTCTCATGGTCTAAACCACAATTTCTAAACACAATTTCCGAGCTGTAACCGTACAGAAGTTACATGGGAAAATATAGAAGTAGAGGGCGTTTTCTTATGCTCAAAACGACTTTCCAACATCTGTGCACAAGTCCACGTGAACATACTTGCATTTGTTAAGAAATTTGTATTTGATAAGTATATGAATCTGTGTGAAGTTTAAAAGCATCTAGATCCGTACGTAAGGAATGTCGTCTGTGTGTAGTGGGTTTTATTTTAATGGTTGATTGGTTTGGCACATATTTGTTTGGTTCGGTACTCCTCAGAGTTCAGCTTATTCAAGGTTTGTTCGGTTTGGTCTGGATCTGCTGAAAAATTGGTGTTCGGTTTAACCTTATTAGCACTTAGTCAAAATCTGAACAGGAGTAGATGAAACGGAAACTTAACATGAGTCCTAATGCCATTTTTTTTTTCAACTGGCAAAATGTATAAAAATATGTATTTGGTTATCACTCTCGCAGGACTCCAATATCCTTGTGATTGGAGGTGACGCCTTTACGTCTCCTTTTTGCAGAATTTTTTAAATTCGGATTCTAGCACAGAGTTGTTTAGAATTTCTTGAATCCAAGTGCAAGGCCTATTTATTAGAGCCGGAAGAGAAAGGAATGCTGGCAAGTAGCCCTTTGAAATTATCGATAACACATACGGATCCGTGGTGATGTTTTTCCAGGCAGACATGTGATGCAGGGCTCGAAATAAGTCGCAGCAGACACGGCAATTGCTGTCAGTGGGCTTTGATCTGCCGTGAGAATCACTGATGGTTGCGGCAAACTTTGTCTTGAGCAATCAAACACGTTAAATAGCTTCTTTTTTTTTTACTCTGAATAACCAAAATCCATTGCGCTCAAAACAAAAGATACTCTAAGAAATAAATAAAAGCGTAGTTCCGATTTCTTTCCCTGCAACTGGTAAGTAGAGCCTATTTTTATTTTTTATTTCCCTCCCCACTCCCTCTTTCCCTCACCAAAGGTAGAGTCCGTCAACGTTGAGAGCAGTCCTACTCCCCTGTACCAAGCAGAATGAACTCGTCTAGCCAAGCAATGCTTTTGAGGCCGTCAGGCAGCAGACCAGCAGCATTCATTCACACGATCACGGCCGCATTTTGGACAGCGTTGTTGTCGGAAAACGTGTTGTTTTGAACATTGAAATCGTTGCAGAAACAAAGCTCACATAATTTTTATTTTTATTTAAAATGTAATGCTGAGTAGCTAAATAAAAATCCAATAAATGTTTTGCGCTATAGCTACTGTTCGTCATTGCTCATGGTCACCGCGCATCTTCTCACTTCCGGGTTAGCAATCGTAAGAACTAATACCATGTGCCGAATTGTTGTTGTCATTTTTACAGTTGCCGCGAGGTAGGAAATTTTTGCCGCCAGCTGACAGTTGCTTGCAGCAAAGATTGCCGCAGGTTTCAATTTCTTATTTCGAGGCCTGACGTGATGTTTTTACCCCCCACCTGTCGGTGAATGGGGAAAGGATGGAAGGACATGGGGTCAATACTGTTCAGGGGCTCGTCTACCCCTTCCCCTAAAGTTGCCGCTGTTTTTCCGAAAAGCACCATTTCTTCCCCCTTTTGATTAGGAAGGGGTGGGATCAGAAAAGGGGAGGTTGAGGGTGAGACTTCTCGACTGGTGCCAATTGGTTTCCTCCTTTTGTGTTTTGACGCTTGTTGGGAAGGCAGTCATACCCGAAGAGCTTGAGCTAACGATTGCCACCGAATTTCCTTTTCTTTCATTCAATGAAAGGAGTTTTCGTTAACAGATTCCTTGACTTTGTCGACCAAATCTAGAGCAATTTCGAAAAGTTGTCTGTTGATGAGTTTCCAGGATTTGTGGATTGGTAAAACAAATCTTAGCTAGCCAATAGCGTCGACGGGGAATTCGGTGGTGGATTCAAGGAAGGCATCGCGTTTCCTGAAAGTCACGTTGAGGAGGAGCCTGGTTTCCCAATTGAAGCTGTTCTTGTGGAAAGATGATGCTTTCTAGAGAAGCTGTTTACAGTCTTCAACGGTTAAAGCAAGTTATGGTTGGGAGCTGGCACTGGCGCCATATCTAAGAAGAGCTTGTTCTTCGATCTCATCAAAATGATTATCGATTTGATCAGACATGCATTGTGACCAACAGGTTTCAACTGTATTGAATTTGGCGTTCATATGCGCATCGTTGCTGTTCTGAACTTCAGTTAGATTGAGGCTAAGATTACTCGGTTCGATATGGAAAGAGCCAGAAGTAAAGTGATCATCATCACCACCTGCATTAGGCTGCGTTCGCGATGAGACAGAATCTGCAAGACGGACTGCGTTTACCTTTTCCCAACTTAACTCTAACTAGGATTTGTGGATTTGAGAACGTTAGCTATTTTCTTAGTTGTTTTAGAGTCAACGGACGCAAAACGACTCCGTTGTTCACGTCTTTGATCAAATTTTCTCCACGTTAAAAGACTAAAATTGCAGGGCTTGCACCTGCTAAATTTTAGTTTTTATTGCCTAACCGAAAATGACATTACCTGTTCTTTATAGCGATTCCCTCCTTTTGAGCTATTATTCCCCTGGAAGCTTGAAAGTTGGCTTCTCAGCCGGACTTGTACTACTGCGCATGCTCAGGGATGGGCAGGCTATATATACTCGGCGCAGCCGTCCGATGGCATTACTTCTCCTCACCCAGAACCTGGATAATGGAGGGGTGGCCTGGGTGGGAGTTAAGGTGATGCATATTTTCGGTTAGGCAATAAAAACTAAAATTAAGCAGGTGCAGGCCCTGCAATTTTAGTCTTTTTATAGCCAACGAAATATACATTACCAGTTTTTTATAGCAGACTTTGTAACCCGGACGAGGGCTAGGTTCGCTGTCCCTTCGCGTACTAGCATGCATCCCCGGTAACTAGTCCCTGGTGAAGACAACTGAGTGCGAGTCCTAGACCAATTTCTCTAAGAGCCTAAACTATTTGCGGGCTGAGGAGTGATCCACTGTTTTTGAAAGGTTACATCCTAAACGAGGTTAGGCAGTGCGGAAAAACGTTATAATTTAGTAAAGGTTAACAAAAGCAGAAGAAGGAACCGCAAGCAGGGGTCTTAACACCGAGGGGTACAAGATAGGAAATCAAATAAAATTTCGAAATCGCCTACCTTGTTGGGAATGATGATGCTCCCAAGTGTGAAGTGGACAGGCGGATGGCGCGTGTCGTCGTAAGTTCTTTAGTAAACTTGAGGAGCGGACACCATCCGTAGGACGGGCTCTGGAAAGTATGTGAAGTGGGCAGGCGGTTGATGAGTGTCCTTATGATCAGAAGACGTGAAAAGTGGATACCATTCAGATGACGGATCGTGGAAAGTGAGAATGTGTATGGCGAGCGCATGAAGCAGCGGACTCGCAGCGGATGTGAGGAACGGACATCGTCCGCAGGACAGACCGTGGTAAACTGGAAATGTGGAACACAGTTTCGAAGTTGCATCAAGAAGGAGGCAGCTGGTTGGTGTAGGACGAGGATTGAAAAGAATGATTTTCCAGAGGAAGAAGAGACGTAGGTTGTTGAATGCGAGACAATTTGTAAAAGGGTTGTCGCAAATCTTGTTACTTGCATGTTTGCTGGGGCCAATGGCCAATCTTAAGTCTTGGGTGTCCGTTCTTACATAGGTGGACATTATCTATGTCTTGTGATTATATTTCCGGTTCCTGCCTCTAGAACCCCCTACAACTTTCTATTACCCATAATACCCTGGCCATTTCGCGGTTGTCAGGGGCAACCAAATCGTATTTAAGCAAGGGGGCCAGCATGGAAAAATCAGAAAGCCTTCGGCCAGCCAACTGGCTGGTCCCCCTTCAACCCCTGCTAGGTTCCCTAGTTAGGGGAATTTTTGGCTTTTAGGCCTTTAGTAGGCCCAATTGTGGTTAGGCCTTTCCCCCGACCTAAACTAAGCCTATTTACCCTAACTTAACCCTAAAGTTCCCCAGCTTCCCTTAGTCTTTGGTTCAGTCTAATTAGGTAGCTCTCCCACAGTTTGCTATTTTTTGGTCAGTGGTGCCGAAACCCGGGAATAAGGCTGTTCGGGAACTGATCTTGTGTCCTTTGGGTTTACTGCGAATTTAGTGAGGCCCAAGTTAGGGTTCTCTTGTTTGGGTTTTTGTTTGGCCCTTTTTAGGTTTTTGGGAGCTTAAGGTGAAACGTGGGTAAGCCGAGCAATGGCTAAGCCTGGGCCTTAAGTTCCATTGTGTAGTTAGGCCTATGCTACTAGTTAGGCCTAACGTGTTCAGATCTTGTTGAAATTTGGTAGGCATACGCAGAAGGGTCTTGGGGATCCGTTTTTAGGGTTTTTGGCGTTAAGCCTATTTTTAGGCGTATTTTGGATTTTTTGGGTTTTGAACTTGGGAGGTAAAACGGTAACGTTTTTACTTCGGACAAATTTTTATTTAAGGCTTAGTTTGGCTGTAAAGCCTGCTTTAGAATTTTGGATGGTTTAGTGAAGGGGGAACACTAACTTTAGCGTTTGGTTGCCTTATGGCAATTTCAATTGCCTTTCAGGCAATTTGTGTTATGCTCGTAAAGAGCATGACGGTTTTTTTCCCCAAAGGGTTTTTTTTCCCATAAATCAACCTAATTTTCGGCTTTCAGAACTAACTTAATTTATGAGAGGTGTGTCGAGTTTTGGTGAGTTATTCTAGCAGTTTTGGTTTTCTTAAACCATGTTTTTTTCGATCGTTTTAGGTAAATCGTAATTTGTAGTTTCAAGTCCGTACTTGAAGGCCTGTCTCAGTATGTCAGCTGTAGTCATTTTTTGTTGAGTCGTTTGAGTAGTCTTGGGACAGTGTAGTCTTGGGACAGTGTAGTTTTCGAGTAGGAGTCAGTCTTCGGACCTCTTAGTTTTCGAGTAGGAGTCAGTCTTCGGACCTTTTAGTTTTCGTGCAAGAGTCAGTCTTCGGACCTCTTAGTTTTCGTGCAAGAGTCAGTCTTCGGACATCTTAGTTTTCGTGCTAGAGTCAGTCTTCGGACCTCGTAGTTTGTGTGCAGAGGAGTTTCGTGCAGAGTTGTCATTCGTAGTCATTTGGACAAGGTGTTGACGGTAAATCCGTCTTTGAAGGGTATCATTTTCTCATGTTCATTTGGGAATACTTTTTTTTTTCAACAGCTTTCATATTAGTGACATGTACTTGAATGTATGAGTTTACAGACAATTGTTTCAATAAAAATTCAACATGGTTAGAGTGTACAAGATGTATGTGTTCAAGTTTAGACAAGATTTGCGAGGAGTAAATTTCAGAGCTTCGTGTGGGTGTTGGAGTATGTTGCAAATCTTGTTACTTACATGTTTGCTGGGGCCAATGGCCAATCTTAAGTCTTGGGTGTCCGTTCTTACATAGGTGGACATTATCTATGTCTTGTGATTATATTTCCGGTTCCTGCCTCTAGAACCCCCTACAACTTTCTATTACCCATAATACCCTGGCCATTTCGCGGTTGTCAGGGACAACCAAATCGTATTTAAGCAAGGGGGCCAGCATGGAAAAATCAGAAAGCCTTCGGGCCAGCCAACTGGCTGGTCCTCTTTCAACCCCTGCTAGGTTCCCTAGTTAGGGGGATTTTTGGCTTTTAGGCCTTTAGTAGGCTCAATTGTGGTTAGGCCTTTCCCCCGACCTAAACTAAGCCTATTTACCCTAACTTAACCCCAAAGTTCCCCAGCTTCCCTTAGTCTTTGGTTCAGTCTAATTATATAACTACAAAAAACACACACAACCACCCCCAGGCAGAAACACACACACACACAAGTTCCTTTGAATTTTCGGTGAATTCCACCCCGTTCACCTTCTTCAGAAAAAATTTGTCAACACAAAAACGTCCGAAAACTACATGACTGTCAAAGTTCGCGAATTCTAGATTTCAAAGACACGCGCGTGGAGGGATGCATCACTGATCTTCACTTGCCATCTGGATACCCCACTTAGCGTCAAGCTTGGCAGCCAGCGTAGGTGCCACCAAACTGTCAATGCCTTCGTATGTCGGTCCCGTGATGTTCATTAATGGATGTTTAAGAGTTGTAAATCGCCTAATCGCCAAAGACTCAAGG
>JAHWFP010233018.1:0-15771 GCA_023313725.1 Lithobius niger | reverse complement strand
TAAAAAAAGTTTGCCACAGCTCACCTGTTGCCGCGTTGTGGAGACGCTGCCAAGACGACTTCTACATCCAAACTGACGAACCCAGGCTTGCACTGACGATGACTTCAAACTCTATTTCGCTTCTTCCATTACCGGAATTCGCCGAAATCTTCCTTCTCACACGACGAAGTGCAGCATTACCGCCCACTCTCGCTGATCGGAATGTTCTTCGTCCCTCGTCCAGTCGCAATCTTGTCTGCCAGCTCAGCTTTTCCGTCTCTTGGCTCGTCTTTCTTGCACAGCAGGAAGCCTCTTTAATCTTCCTCCCACGCCGGTTGCCGCCAAAGTCGAAATTCTGCCACGGAAAGTGAACCCACTGACTTGGAGAAGCTCACCACTACCATCTAAGTTGACTTGACCGCCGACTTTCGATGCAGCTGTGTCCCTTTAACGTGAAAGTCCGGATGTACGCCAAAACTGCTGGTTTCTTCAACGTGTAAGTCCGGCTTGATCACTGTCACCAATGTATTTACTTTACACTTGATGCAGACGCAATTTGCTCCACCACTGCCAATGTAGACACAAAGGCAGCACCCTGACCGTTGAAACTCGAACAAATCAACATGAAATCCAGCTGCTTCCTCGACGTGAAAGTACGGCTACACCGCTGCCACCAATGTAATTTCAAGGGTTCACTGCAGACTTGTTAAATTCAAACTTCTTTACTTCCTCCTTAGACATAACGCAATTTACAAAAATCAACATTTAACAATCCGCACATGAATCGAGAAATTGTCCAACAAGACAGTTCGTGCATAGAATTCTGTCCTTGTTGCGTTCTTGTTGGGAAAGACCTCCTCTTCGCGCCAAACCATCTTCAATATAAGGGCTAGTTCTCGCTACAAAATATGGAAACTCTTTCGGTAAAAGGAACGCACGTGTCTCGTATGTGGAAATGTAGCGAAAAACCCGGCATTCCAAAGTTGGTTAAAGTTTCCTTCATCGTTCGAGTAGAACAACGTCATTAGCCCTAATTACAGTCATTAGGTAATTACGGTCAAGTCAGCAAGCAAGAGATGGCAACTTTACACTGTTAGATAGCTTTATAGCTCATCGTTTTCCGTATACTTAAATAGCGCTACAGTGTAAGGGCTCGTTTACGCAACGACAGTTTCCTCGCTCACTAGCTTTTACTTGATCAATACTAAATCTGATGGCTGCTTCTCGCCTTTACCGGAGTATGCGGCTTTCGAGTTGTCTATGCGTATCAGTAACCATGGCAACGACGCGGACGCAAATCTTCTTCTCGTGCCTTGTAACACGGCGTACGATGCTTGCAACATTTGAGCCTCTATCTATGACAACACGAAAACAATTTTTCCTGCAGTACAAGACGACGGAATGTTTTTTGTATGCCAGCATTCGATGGTTTGTCTTCGACTCGATAGCCACGAAGTGGACGCCATGTTGGATTTTGAATTCTCGCTGTGAGAAGCTATTTATTCTACCGACGTTTGATCTAGAAGCTGTACTTTAAGGGAGAATAGCAAATTTCGGAAAAAGCGTGAAATGACAACAATCTTGTAGCAATGTTTAAAATTACTGCAGCACTTTGTTCTTTATCCGTGTTGTTATTTATAATACATACAATTTGTTTTCTATTACCGCATTCATTTAGTAACAACGGGAAACTAATCATATATAAATAACGGTTGACCTGCAAATAGCTTTAGGCGAGCGAGAAGGCCTTTTTGCGTAAGCGCGCCCTTAGGGCGACTCACATTCTGGCAAGCTAGGCAACGCTCGAACTCGCATAGTTGCAACAAGGTGATACAAAATGGGTGATGCATAATGGGTAATGCAAAAGTCTGTAGAAGCCTATCGCTATTCCAAAATCTACTTAGAGGAAAACCACGAAAAAGTACTATGGGTCCGGGGCCATGTAGTTTAAATGACCTTGGAATGGTCCTTCAAGGTCATCAAGATGTTAACTTTGAACTACATGCCGTAGAATAGTGAAATGAAAATGGGACCATTAGGATTCGAGTTATCCTTCAGGCACGCTATCTTAATAGCTTTGCTGCATGTTGTCAGGGCGTCGAGCAGAGGAGGCACCGTACCAAAACGAAAGTTTCGCAGCAGAAAGACGTGTTTCCTCTACAGAAAGAGCCTTTTTTTTTCATATCCACAAACGTGTGGTGCATTTTCCCAAAATTCGAAAGTGGTATCCGGAAACATGCGTACGTTCGGTTAGACATGGGGGGTGGGGGGGAGTGGGATTGCAAAGGTTTTACTGCCTGTCATGAAGGAAGTGAACATGCAACGCTCATTTGGACAAATACCTCCCCTTCACCAAATTGTTGAAACGACTGGCAATTAAACGAATCAACTTAAATACTTCCATTTGCTTTATATAAAACAACATCGCCTAAAGCCATTAAATCTATCTTGCTCCACCCCTCCCGACTCAAGGAAACAGTTTCAGTTCCTCGACCCCCCCACCATGCTTCAGAAAACCACTTTCGAATTTTGTGGAAAATGCACAACACGATTCATGACAGGAAACAAAACTTTTTTCTGTATCCCTTACTGCTGCAATACTTACATTTGGTACGGCTCCTTCTCTGCCGGACATCCTTGAAGACATGCAGTGAAGCTATTAAGGCTAACATGTCTGAAGGATAACTCCTACCTTAATAATCCCATTTTCATTCTGTTTTTTTTTTTTTTTTTGCTTCGGTATTGGCTTACAGTTCTCTACAACTTTACAATTTACACCACTGTTTTACAATGTGTAGTTCAAAATGTATCATCGTTGTGACCTTGAAGGACCATTTCAAGGTGTACTATTTTCATTCTCATTGTATATGTAAGCATTTTCGTGGTTCTCATATAAAGTCGATTTGGAATGGCAGTAGGCTTCTCCAGACGTTTGCATCACCCCGGATATACATATATTGTTGGCGTGCAACAGTGTATTTCTTGGAGGAAGACAGATTGAGAGGAAAATCCAATTAGCAAGCTATTGTGGTACTGTTGGAATGAGCCACACACAACATAGGGTCGTCAGGAATGTCAGATAAGGTCATTAATGCTGATAAAGCTAGATCAATCCCTACAACAACAACCGCCTCCCCCCTACCCCTCCTCAATAGTACATGGTGGTTTAATACATCATGCCAGGTTGGACCTTAAACGAGAACTGCAACAAGTCATGAAGAAAATGAAAATAACGAATAAACGTTGCAGCCGTAATTCAAGGAACGAAAAAAATATATATAAATTTAAAGTATTTCTCGTGAGATGATCGCCATAAACGAAGTAAGGTGCAGGATGTCTGAAAGAAAACAGTGGTCAAATTATCATTAAGACTAGTATTTCGTTCCTCCTAGGCTTCAGCAGTTTATTGGCGCGGAAAGATCCGTTCCAATACCTAGGCGTTTTTATTAAACTTAGAACAGGTTTGACCAAGCGTTTTTTAATGAAAAAGTAACTTTTTGAGCTCCTACTACACCCCTAGCAGACGCAAATCACATCTTAGAGTAAGGGCGCGTTTATGCAATGAGACTTTCTCGCTCGCAGAAAGCTATTTGCTAGTCAACCGTTATTTATATACGATTAGTTTCCCATTTCCATAAACGAATGCGGTAATAAATAACAAATTAAATGTATTATAAATAACAACACGGATAAAGAACAGAGTGCAAAAGTAATTTGAAACATTGCTAGAACATTGTTGTTGTTTCACGCGATTTCCAAAATAGGCTCTTATCGCTCCAAGAACAGCTTTTAGCAGTGATCAGACGATGGTAGAATAAATAGCTGCTCGTAGCGAGCATCAAAATCCAACATGGCGTCCATTTCGCGGTTATCGAATCGAAGACACGCCATCAAATGCCGGCATTCAGAAATCAGTACGTCGTCTTGTACTGCAGCACAAATTGTTTTCTTTCCGTCATAAATCGACGCTGTCACGTTGCATGCATCGTGTGTCATGTCGCGAGGCAAGAGGAGAAGATCTGCGTCCGTGTTGTTGCCATGGTGACTACGAACAGACAACTCGAAAGCCGCATTCTCCAGTAAAGGCGTGAAGCAGCCAGAAAATTTAGTACTAACCAAGTAAAAGCTAGTGAGCGAGAAAATTGTTGTTGCGTGAACCCGCCCTAAAACCTCTAAAATAACGTATCCGTCGCCGACCAATGTGGCTATTCCGCTCACTTCAAAGCTTCGTAAAATTGCTAAAGGAAAGCATTTATAAATTGGAATTCTATTAGAATTTTTTATTTAGGCTTCTGTGAAGTAACATCAGAAACGTACGAAGATACGACAGTTTGATTGTTTAAGGTTTTAACAATAGTATTCAGGGCTAGCTATGGCATTCCGACTGTCGTTGTTATCTTCACTCGCCGTGTTTTGCCCACATGGCTTACTGTTATGCTTAGCATTATTACTGTTACTTTTGGCAACCACACAATGGAACAATAAGGATATCGCTGATGCGTTTCTTGTTTCGCTGCAAGGAATGTAATTGTTGCAGCCAAAACAATGGGTACATAAAAAAAAACTGACACTGTAGATCAGTGGTTCTAAACTACGAGAAACAATACTGTCAAAGTCCATTTACCAATTGTAGTAACATTCCATTTCGTGCCACGTGGCCATGACGATTGCTGCATTCGCGTATGACGCTTTTGTTGATGCCATGTAATCTTCTCTAAAAAGACGGATGACGCAATGCGCATTGAATTCAAGGAATGGTGCCTGCCACGCGTACCGAAGGCTTGATTTTAGAGGTAATTACCTACTGTTAAACACGTGTCGGACGGTTAAAATATTTATTAAAGTGTTTATCAACGAACCGAGAACCGTTTAAAGTACCATCAATTGTTGGAACTTGTGATTTTCATATTTTGAACCAAAAAGTTAGGTAGTCATCGAAGAATTTTCAAAAAGGAAATGTCAAAATGGCGTTATCGGAGGGCTGATTTAGCCAAAATGTGAAGACACGGAATTTCCGACCTTTAAAACTTTGGTGCTTAATATTAAGAGTTTTGAGATGCATTATTTAATTTGATTAATAAAATCAAGTTGAAAATAAAATGCATGCTGTCTAAAATAGTAATTTACTTACAACCTATGTATTTTGTTTATTGCATTATAGGCAAGTAGGCTAATATTTAAACAAATTTATTAGAAAAAGGCTATGGGCATTTCATGAATTTAGATTATTAATATGATGAATTCTAGGAAATACAACCTGCGACTAGAATCGAACCTAAATTTCTTTAAATTAAACAAAATAATAAATAAATTGATGTTTAATTCCTAAATAATGAGTACGGATATTCTATATCTTTTTGTTTATGAAATGTAGTGCAGATTCCCGTAATCATAAATAATTTGAATAGTTACATAATTCATTGAAATTCTGCGTAAGGCTGTGTTACCTTTTGATTATTTCGAAATTTAATCCATATGGTTTATCATGGTTCAGATAACCAAAATGAATAGGTTAAAATTATTACTGTTGAAAAGTTATACAAGGTAAATTGTTTATGACGAATCATTTAAAATGTTATTTTTCATTGCATGTAAAGTATTTCCGACTGTAATGCAAGTTTAGAGGAATTAATTCTGGTGAAGAATTAAAATTTATGTGTACACGAAAAATCAGTTAGGATTTTCTCAATATTTTCAGTTATATTTGATAATTTCCTTTTGACAAGTTTCTAGAAATAATAAAAACAATTATATGTATACGGTGTGATAATTTCAATTAAAAAATGCGTTACATTGCATGGTTTAAGAAAATTAGGAAAATAATATTTTTCGTAACTGATCAAAATAGTCGCATAGGTTTCTTTTCATTGGACAAGGAGTGTGAAATCCAATGAGACTAGTTTTTAAAAAAGTAGTAAATTTTGTCCACTGGCTTGTGCATGCGGCAACAAATATTGAAATTAACGGTCGAAGTGTAGAAGGAGAATGAAGGCCAAGTGTATTATTTTGTTTTATTTTCAAGGACAGATAAGGTATTAAATGACTTAAATGACGCGCACCCTTAGCTAAGGTTTAGAGCTCCCTAAGGTGCCCTGAAGTTTAGGGAGCCTTAAAATTTTAAATTAGAATATAGCTTTTTATAAAAATACTATACAATGTCTTATGAGACTGCTGTGGTGCAATGCCATATGACTATATGCATTACAATCTGGAATCAAAAAAACTTCAGGATTACTTTATGTGAGAAGAGAAGTAACGGTTCCAAGATGTACTGACTACTAGATGTCTACTAACTGGCACCATGACGCCTACTAACTGCTAGACGCTTACTGGCTGGCATCAATCTCACAAGAACATATAAACACAAGCAAGTTTGATACGTGCGAATTTTGATGAAGCTCTGTCTAACCCAGTCCTTGACTCACATAGACATGTTGTATATGTTATTGGCTGCCAAACTCGCCCATTTATCTATGTAGGCCAATGCAAAAACAGCTTTAGTTACTCACAAACGGGATCAAGGGAAAGCCCTGGTGAAGGATGATGACGCGTATGCTGTTGTCAAACATCATAACAAGACGAACCATTTAACAGACGTTAACAAAACCCAAACCCTTTAACATGAAAAACTTGAAAAGATTAGGTTGCTTCGCGAATCACACACTATTAATGATAAAAAAGGCTGTGAACACCATCAAGAAATTTCTAACAAGGCAATAAAGACGAACCAAACAGTCTGCATTAAAGACTGGTCTTGTGAGGATACAAGATACACTAATCTGAGAAAGAAAGAAAAGACAACTGCTCCGACTGGGACTCGAATCCAGGACCTGCCGCTGACTAGGCCGGGTGTTCTAACCACCGCGCTACCGGGGCGGATACTGGCTACAGGCTCCAGCCGAGCTAAGTAGCTGTTCAATTTTTTTCAGTGGTGACCTAGAGGTCACAAACATGCACAAGGAGGGAAAGCAACATTGCTTCTTGGCCTTCACTCAGTGGTAAGAGTGCCCAGCCTATTCAGCGGGAAGTCCTGGGTTCGAGTCCCAGTCGGGACAGTTGTCTTTTCTTTGTTTCGCAGTTTAGTGTATATTGTAATCTTACAAGGACAGTCTTTAATGCAGACTGTTTCCTTCATTGACACTTCACCTTGTGATTTATTCTTTGTCGCAGTATAGGGTTAACCTTTTTAATAATTTAAGTGAATTCGAAGTGTGATGTTTTATAAACATGGCTGCAGCAGTGAGTTGCTGCTTTTCATTTCAGTATTGCGTCGTTTTATTGTCTGCTGTTTATGCTTTTTTAATGATTTGCCTCACACTCATATTTTTCAGTATTACATTTTATGTGAAATAGGGTCCGTAAACTAGGAGTGGAAAATAAAAATTGCTTGTTTGGGCATCTTGTGTGGGCTCTTGTATGGGCATCTTGGAACTGGTAATTAAAATGGGACATTTGGTCATATGAGCATGGCAGAGTTAAAGATAGGTGTGCGTGAAAAGTTGATGGGGGTCAAATTATTCAATTATACCTCTGATTTATTTGCCTGACCAAATTTCACAACACGTTACACTTTTTCAAAATAATGTTTAACCCAGGTTTGGTAATTTTTACTTGAGTTTATATATGTATTCCAACTAAGTTAAGTAATGTAAGGGCTGAGTAAGGCCTTGACATGCAAGCTGAATTCATGCAGCACTTCCTTTATTTCAGCTCTGTATTGACTTATGAGAATGTGGTTTTTAGCTATGCCATAAGCATTTCCAAGTATGTATAAAATTTGAATCGGTGCATTAAACATTGCTCATTAAATATTTCAATGACACAATTTTGTTTATCATTAAAATTAAATTGCTAAGCAATTAATAAATTTTCTTCGTGTGTGTTTTCAAATAATAAGTGATGCCATAAGCATTAATTCTCTATAAAAATGCATATTGTTTCTTTAGATTGTACAGGTGCAAATTAAGTTTATACATTTTTAGCGCTTGGTGTATAGCACAAACAAATAAGTACAACACAAATTTCTTTGCTTCTGAATGGTCCCACTATTAATATCATTCTCCGATTCACTACAGTAACACTGTGCATTGGCTAAATAGTCACCCACTTCTGTAAACAGCATTTTAAGAAAATTATAACCAATTGCAGTTAAGGGAAAAAAATCAAAATTTCATAGCTTACTTGTCAAAACAGGGTTAGTTTGTGCCCAAATGAATGCAAAAATTGCATGTTTTGATAGATTTGGGAGGGAACTCCAGTAGGGCTTCAATGACCCATCATTAGCATTAACAGCAATTTCTTCAGACCTGCATTTGGGTCTTTGCGCTTCCCAGCTGTTTAAGTCGCATGCCAACATTCAGCGCAACCATCAGCTATGCAGCTAAGTTAATGCAGCCGTGGAAACACCACCGAGTATACCCAACTTAAACTTGATTTCATCCCTATCGAACTTTTGTGTTGGTATCAACAACCAGCTGGAGTCCTGCGGAAGAGTGTTAATGGGAGGTAAGAACCCGCGTTTGACAAGTACCTTTTCTTCCCGGAACAGAAATGATAAAATAAATTGGATCTAAACTATGGCCAAATTCAAAAGTAGTAAGTTTGATTAAACTTTAGTAAACTTTCCTAAAAGGAGTTATCGATTACGAGTTGTTAGGGTACGTACCCATGCAAGCTCATATGCAAGCCGCTAACTTAAAACCGCCACCACTGTAAAGTCAAACTGATGAACCTAGCTGATAAGGAAGGGGTCCAAAAGTCTCAAACATCAACCTTATTTTGGCTAAATTTTTAAAAGTTAACGTAATAACCGGCGCGATTTAACGCAGTCCAGAATTACGTTTGCAATTACATATTTGCCAATGTTTAATGCTGTAGCAAATAACAAACCAGGCTTGCAACTTGATTCAACATTTGCATAAAAATTTTGACGTAACTAATTGATCCATTAATCAAATTCGGCATGAGTTCACACGAGTTCCAATCTCTTGTATCAAAATACTGTATATGGTTTTAGTATTTTATGGTACTCATGAGGAAATCCAAGGGTTAATAGCAAGGTTAACATTGCTCAGCTATCTTGTACTTGCCCACAACCCCTCCAAGAGGGGGGGGGGGGGTGTTGGGTCTCTAAATATGTAGTTTTATTTTACACTGGTGTTTTTTTTTTTGAATAAAACCCGACCTCACATGAATGATGAATATCGAATTTTATAGGCTGAACAAATAAACCATGTAGATGAATTAAACAAAATAAACAAAATCAATTTAACGTAATTAAATACAGAATAATCAAAAACTTTCCCAACCTAGATACTTTAATGTTCCCCTTTGCAGGCCACCAAGACAGGCAATGAAAAGTACAGATATTGAAACGATACCTTTCTAATTTGCCCACGCAAGGAAATTGCAATTTTGTACCAAATTCTCCGGGGATCTTATCTATAATAGATCTCCTGTTGGAATGCTTTATGACGGAGTCCAATTGAGTTTTCTTTGCCCTTGTGCACCTGTGGAGATATTTTCTCCACCACCATGTATAGGCCTACGTATTTTTGTTGCATTTTCGCAGCAAAATAAGAGTGTTTAGGTGAAATAAATGGAGATCATAGCCATACCCAGTTACCTATGGCGAATTCCAAAAGTTTAGAAACGCGTGCATTGAGCGTAGCTTATTCATACTGGCCAACGTACTGGGGCTAAACTTGTCCGTAAATTACTACATAGCGTGAGGGGCTTATAACTTTTGATCTCATTCATGTGGGCGCAAACGAGGCTTATTACTTTATCGAGTTGGCGGGATCCGACACACGATAGCAGATATGGCCAACCCCTCTCTGCTTCTTGTATTCTTCTTTTCAACGTTTAACTAATATCACGAAAAGCACACGTTTGTGTTTACATAGGCCTGACTGTGCTGCCTATGACTGTGAGCCAACTCAAGAGAAATTGAATCAACCGTCTGGTGATCCAATTGATAGTGAACACCATCTAACCTCACAGTTAGGGGCAACTGACAGTCTGATCCATATGGACCAACTCTATGTAAACTTTGACCATTTTCATCAGCCTTGCCTATTTTGTATACTATACCTCGGGAAATGACCATAACAAAAGTGATTAATAGCCGATTTTAAGACGAAGTTAAAGGGGATTCGAAGTGACCCACCTCTCCTTCAGCAGGTAGTGTTGTTGTCTGAGGTGAGTCCCGTGTCTTTCTACTC
Organism: Lithobius niger; assembly: GCA_023313725.1. Lineage (NCBI taxonomy): Eukaryota > Metazoa > Arthropoda > Chilopoda > Lithobiomorpha > Lithobiidae > Lithobius > Lithobius niger. Next base: position 5,569 of record JAHWFP010233018.1, on the reverse strand, counting down.
ATACTGTGGTCTCTGGGGTCCCTCTCTCAACAATTATTACAAAACAAGAACGGTTACCTTAATGGTCCCCATAATGTATCCTGGGGTGTGGACTGTCATTCACATACCACGTTGTACTGCTTGCTAGCCATAGGATTTTAACTAGCAATATGACACAGTGCCGGCCATACTGTATCACAATAGGACTTTCATTTGCCCTTCAAGATGCGACTGCCCAAGTTTCTCCCCTGCACTGCTCCTTCCATCCTTAAATGTCACCTGACCAATGCAAATCCATTGCCGCCTCTTATGGGTCCTGTTATAGGGTGCCTATCCCTTTTTGGGTCCCATAAAGGACGGGATCAATCTAAAGCTTTAGAGATGTTGGTTAATGCCAATATCTATGTCACAGCCAAAATTTAAGTAAACTGTTGCATTGCATGTCCTTGAAACATGAGCTGTCCATAGACAACATAAATAATGGCACCCTCTCATCACAATCTCTAGGGTTGCCTTCACAAAATTGTGCAACCATCTGTCTGAGCTTCTTGCATTGGAGCTCAGCGGGGTTATAAAGAGTTGTCACAGCTTGTGTAATACCAAAATGCCTGGTGAAGTTGTGAGATATAACCGGAAAAAAAGGATTGAGCGTTATCGCTCAATAATTTTCTCGGGATCCTGAAAATGGGAAACAAACATTTTCGTGTCAAACTTCTTACAGGAAAAACAAAGTAAATATTCGGTAAACAAATCGGATACCATCATGTTGTTATGATTCATGCATAGCCTCTTGGACCCTGTTAACAATCTAAATGAAAGTGAGGAAAGGATAGGTTAGAGGGATGGTTTGAAGTTTTCCAAGGTGAACCATGGTCTTTGTAGAGTTGGCGCGAATGGCAAATCTGTATGAACCTATGAATTAACTCGGACATCCTGGAATTATATTAGCTTTGCAAAGTGAGCTAAAATATTTCTACCACCAAAATTGGCCTCCTGTTATTGTGCTGTGATTCAACTCCAACACTTGTCTCTGCAAATGGTGAGAAATTAACATTTTAAGTTCATATGACTCAAGGGGGTCGTCCACAAATTCGTAATAAATCACAAAGCTCTCTTGGTCAAAGATACATTTGCAAAGATACTTAGCAACAAATCTCTTTACAGCGACTGTGCCTGCTATCCAATGTTTACCTTGTAAATTTAGTCTGAGTGTTACCATTAATGCATCATTGAGAGTCTCCGCCGCTATCATTGCCACTATCACCTATTCAACCTTCACTGAGGGTACATGGACCTCTCAAGTCGACTTGGGTTCACCTCGATGTGAGTTTCAGGGCACTTTAAACTCAAGTCGACTTGAGAAGGTCCATGTAACCTCCTCAAAGTGACGTCATGATGCCCTCACTCCATCCACCAGTTCACATCGATGTGAGATGACAAAGCGATGTGAGAACCTCCATGTAACCGCTAGTTGTTCTAGCTTTCTTTGAGCTTGCTGATTGGCTGGAAAAAAGCGCTACTACGTCACTGGAGGGGGGTGAACTTGGGGCACAAATCGTCTTTCTGGGCAAGGGTCAACATGGTGAAGCAGACCCAAGCAAGGGCACCTCATAGGCTGTGGCTCGAAGACGAGACAGCGATGATGTTCGACCGCATTTTGTTCAGTTTTCTTGATAGTTATTTGTTAAACACTTAAAGCAAAAATTGAAATTATTAGAAATAGTAGATACAAAATTGCAGAAGCATTCATGCACCTTTTGCAAGATGTGCTCAAGGTTGCATGAAAGCTTCTGCCATTTATATATTTCTACTGTGTTGGTGGCTAGCTTTTAATGAGTTTCAGTGTCAGTGGTTTTATGCTGGTTGGTACTCATGGCTGCTGCCGTTTTTTTTTTTTTTTTCCTGCATTCAGTTACAAACAAAAACGGGATAGTAGCTTGAAATTTTTTCTGGAGGGGCAGATATCTAGGGGGGAAAAAACCACGTTAAAAAAGCATGGGATAAGGCCGATAAAAAAAAAAGCTGAAAAAATCCGTAGAAACAAGCTGATGGAATATGGCCGATAAAAAAAGCCGCCGCTGTTATTCTGACCAAAACCGTCACTTTCTTATTGGTTCCTGCAAGAACTTATTTCCTCTTGTCTACGCTATTTATTTTAATTATTTTTTGGGTGGAGGGAGGGGGAGGAGGGAAGGCAACACACTCCGGAAAAAATATCCAAATTTTATGCGAAGAAATATCCACATAGTTTTGGGAAAAAAAGTTTAAAGAATTTTGATAAAAAAAAAAAAAACTGATGTTTCCCCGAATTTTCTTTTAAAAAGCCAAAGTTGTCCAAACTAAATATTTTATTTTTTACTAATTCCCTCCTCGTTACAGAATTTGTAGAAAATTACGATTTCTCGGACTCTCCCCGTCCCCTTTACTCCTATCCTAATTTTGGAGGAAACTCGTGATTTCACGAATTTTCCTCTAATGACCCTAGGATTCACGGCTAAACTGAGGGACGACCCGAAATGACACATGGCCAGTCATTTAGTCAGTATTTTTTTGTAAATTTTCCACCAGATCTTTTTCACTCGTTTTCCTCATTATCTTTTTTTATTTTTTTTTTTTTGCAGTTTTAGTCTTCTGTACAGCCGTACCGGCTGAGAAGACTATTGCAACGACTTTGTCCGTCCGTCGCTTTTTTTCATCTTCGCAACGGTACCAGACAGAGACGACCACTGTTTACAAGTGTCAAAAGATTAAGTGTCAAAAGTTAGTTAAATAACATGGCAAATTAAAATATCGTTACCTCCTTATAGCTAATAGACTTCTTCGACCTAATTAAATTAAATAATAACATTTCATCATCGAATTAAAATCCTAAGGATTTGTGTTAACGCAGCATAAAAACAAAAACATTTTAACTTCGTTTAAAAGAGTCTTGTCGCATGAATGAATAGGCTTACGGTCGAACCAAATTCTCCATTAGGCCTATCTGCTACTTACGTGATACTACTTGCTCTGGAGATGTGCCCTTTTCATATGGACCTTTCTAATTGGTCAAGTAGTTCAGGGGTTAGGGAGCTCCAAACGTCCAAATTGATTGTTTTACATTGTTTTAAACATTGTTTTTAAGCAACAATACCAAACTGACAATTGAATAAATTCGTGCGTTATGCTGATCAAATGAAAAAAGGTGATTTCTGTCCTCAAAATCTAACGAAACCAAAAAAAAAATGAGAGAAAAATAAATGGACCAGAAAACTAGATTGGCGTTTCCATCTCATAATTTCTAAGAAAAAAATGGATTTAATCAATTTGGACCAAAAAAATCTGATATCTACCCCAAAACAAAACTTGTTAAGGATTCCCGCCAAGTTTTTCGGCCATGGGAAGTCGTGATATCAAACGCCAAGCTCTTTTGCCAAGCTAATCCCACTGATTAATACTTCAAACGTTAAATGAAATAATTGAAAATTGCAAATTGCGCAGTAAGCAATTTTCATATATTTCATTTAACCTTCGAACTATTACTCGGTGGGATTAGCTTGGCGAAAGAGCTTGGCGTTTGATATCACGACTTCCCACGGCCGAAAAGCTTGGCCGGAATCCTTAACAAGTTTTGTTTTGGGGTAGATAACTGCTAACTACTACTAACTACTGGTGACGCTTTTTTTGTATCACGAAAATAAATTCGTCCATGCGGTGAATAAAGCAGGTTCTTAGCTCATTTTACAAGTATTGCTCTGGACGTGTGCCCTTTTCATATGGAACTTTCTAACTGGTCAAGTAGTTGAGGGGTTAGGGAGCCCCAAACGACCAAATTGATTGTTTTATATTGTTTCAAACATTGTTATTATGCAACAATGCCAAAATTAACATTAAATAAATTCTTGTGTTTGCAAGGAGATAGTGCAGTACTAATATGAAATACTCATCATTTGAAAAAAGGTGACTGCTGTCCTCAAAATCTAACTATAGCCAACAACAACAAAAAAATGGACCAGAAAACTAGATTGGTGTTTCCATCTCATAATTGCTAAGGAAATAAAATAGATTTTATCAATTTGGAACAAAAAAAATCTGATATCTACCCCAAAACAATACTTGTTAAGGATTCCCGCCAAGCTTTTCGGCCGTGTGAATTCATGTTATCAAACGCCAAGATCTTTCGACAATCTCATCCCACCGACTAAGAATTCAAACGTTAAATGAAATAATTGAAAATTACTCAGTAAGCAATTTTCATCTATTTCATTTAACCTTCGAACTCTTACTCAGTGGGATTAGCTTGGCGTTTGATATCATGACTTCACACGACCGAAAAGCTTGGCGGGAATCATTAATAAGTTTTGTTTTGGGGTAGATTTATTATACTGGCCATGAAGCAGCTTTGTAAAGTGTCGCTGCACAGACTCTATTAGCCCCATGTCTTTTAGTAAGTCAGTGACCAGACTATAGTGAGGCGTATTCTAAAATTGTTGTAACGTAGACCTTAAATAAGCTCAGATAAGTATAAGTACGTTCTGTGACCGAAAACACTGTCTGACTTTGACCATTATAGCTCGGGTGCAAGCTGCTTTCACAAAGACGTTTATGTGGCTGGATGTCTTAAGGTCCTTTGACCAACTAACTCCGAAATCTTTTATCTGACTTTCACTATCCAGGACGCTATTATTAACGCAGTAACTTAAGTTTTTATTTTAGCACCCGATTTGTTAAGTTTTACATTTGCTAAGAGAATTGGCAATTGCAATTCTTGCACCACACTTCGAAATCTTTGCTAGCATAAAATAAAACGTAATGGTGGTTAGTTACTTGTGCAGTTTTGTAGATTTTGACGTCATCAGCAAATTTCAGGAACATGATACCAGGAATGCTACAATTTAGTTAATTAAAATAGATTAAAAACAACATAGGTCCCTGGACAGAGCCCTGCGGCACTCCACTATAGTAACCGAGTGGAGGAAGTGGAAGCACCAGTGCAAACAATCTGACTATACGAGAGGAAAGAAACGCCTTCAGCCACTCAATCATTTTGCCACCAAAACCATGTATGAAAGTTGTATCAACCGGGGAACCAGTATCAGTGGCCCGAGACTACTGATCCATAGATTGAAGCCGCTGTAGCAAAGTGCTTCTTCCCGGAATAAAACCAAATTGATCCTTTGATAACGTATCGTAGGTATTAAAGTGAATGAACATTTCATCACAGATGATACGCTCAAGCACTCTGCAAGGAAGACGTGTGCGCGAAATAGGCACAGAGCAGGAATGGTGCAAGTGCAAATAGTAAAGTTAAAAATCGTGGGCAACGGTCAACATAATTCATTCTTAAATTGCCCATAAAAATGAGCAGAAAACCCATCATTGCCAATACTTGGTAATAATTAATCCAGGATTTGTGTGTACATTATTGTAAGTAGTGTTAATGCTGTTGCACTGAGGATAATTTTTAGTCGCGGAAGGCATTAGCGGTATGCACCTAATATCATTAACAAAGTTTCCTGCAGATGTGCAGATTAAGGCATTTTCCTTGTCCAAGTCTGTTAAAAGAATCTTGGAATTGATATTTAATGGTGGGATTGAGCAATGGTACCAG
>JAHWFP010233014.1:0-13739 GCA_023313725.1 Lithobius niger | reverse complement strand
CCCCCCCCCCCCCCCCCCCCCCCGCGCCCCCCCCCCCCCCCCCCAAGGTGGTCTCCAGTAACCATCCTCATTCGATCCCCAAAGTTGTTAAGGAGTTACTCAAACATGAATTTCCAAAACCTAAAAAAAATAATACTAAATTGAAGTATGGTGAACAAAATCTCATAAAAATAATTTTACATTTATATTGCATATCATACATATTCTGTACTAAAATCATGGGTATTTTATTCATGATTGTGTTTTGGGATATCTTTCTTCCAGTACTTGTAGTTCACTTTAGCGGTGTGCGCCAGCGAGCCACGCCACTACAGCTGCCCTAAAAGCAAATGGCACGTACACCCTGCCGGTCAAATTGCTTCCACGGCACGCAGCCGCCGCCACCACCAATAATTCTGAATGATTGATTCATTCATTAGAGCTAAACCCCTAGTGTCAGCAGCCCTGTAAAACAAAGCACAACTCCACATAATGCTACACGGTGCCACACAACGCTACTCAATGTACAATCATCCTTAAATGACTCATCGCAAAACACATCCAGCCAGTTCACTTCCCCTTTACCTGCACTGCCCCTGGGCGCACACGATTCAATGTTCCCCAGTGATGCCACTTCAGCCACAGGGCTGATCCTGTGACAGGGATTGCCTCACTTTATACCTGTGAAGAACTCTTCTTGCCGCCAGTGTCAAATTCCCGGCTTCCTCAAAACAGACAATATTTTGTCAGAAAGATTGCAGTAGTGATTGAGTACTTGGCATAGCAGATCACTACTAAGGTGACTGATATTCCGGAGAGACAACCTCAACAACGAGCGTGTGCTCTGTGCACCAATGGAACCACACCTGTCCTCACATGGAGAGTGGAGACAGCTGTAGATAGTTGACAGTTCACAATTATGCAGACCGACATTCATAGAAGTTTGGATGTCCTTTATCCTTTTGGCTGGTTTCGACAGCAGAAAGGGCAACCTGTAATCCACCGCAAACCAGATAAATGACTCGTACACCTTGGCAGAGGATAAGTCAATTCGCGCCACCAAGTCGCTGCAGAATCTTTGTGTGTGTTGCTGTCACGTTACACGCTTCCCGGCCTCTCTCGTTCAGTCCAGATTAGAACTCGGCCAAAGACTCAAATACTTTGCCTCAAAGACTCAAATACTTTGCCTCCCGTTCGCTCGTCACGTCAACCCCAGCAACACGCAGGATGATTTGTGGCATTAGTCACTTGCTGAAAATAATGATGGACATCTTCAACGATGCTAGCTCTAGACCGACTGCATTCAGTCAAGATTGAACACGGTTAATGACATCTGTATTTCCCAGATAGCTAGAGTTACCAACCAACGGCCGCTATATTGCATAGCTGGTCCACTAGATGCAATAGACCGTTAAGAAAGATTGCTTAACACCGGGCTCAATGTGCTGCCTTATGAAAGCTCATAGTTTGTCACCTTGCTGCTCAAGTGTAATACCACCGACTCTTGTGACAAAGCTTTGGTTCGAGAGCAGGGCTGCTAGGAAACACAACTCCGAAGCACTGATTCCATTTTATGTCAACGTGCCCATACGGAACCTAGCACAACTCTGTCATATACCACTTTGATGTCCAGGAATTCCACCACTACAACACAATCTGTACCCAGGTCTCTCACACCATTCTGCAAAATAATAAAGTATTGCGTTCTGTGCGATCCTTCCTTTCCTGAAGCCAAACTGGGCCGGGTGGAAGGTTCCCCGACTCTCCAAAGATCGGAGACAACCTAAGCTGGATCAACTTTTCCAGCAATTTGCCTACTGTATGACAATACCCACTAAGCTTCCTTTTATCCCTTCCTGCTTTCGGTACCAGCACTAGCATCATTTTCTTCTGAGGCTGGGACACGGCCTTCAGACCACACATAGTTAAACAAAACAAGGAGCTCCTTCTTGCTGCTATCAGGCAACTTTAAAATTGCTCCATACGAAATTCGGTTCACACATGGGAAGCCTATACTTACACAAGGCCAGCACAGATTCGAGTTCCTTCATTGAGAACGGGTCATCAATGCATTTCGTCACTGGGTGATAGCCCAACACAAAAAGAAGTGAACTGTCAAAACCAGAGGCAAACTGATCGTTAAGCGCATTGACCATAGCTGTGCCATGCAAGATTGTTTGCTTATCTGAACTCCAAATCCACGAGATCAATAGTTCCCCTGACCCATGGGTAACCACGCGCCACACTTAGACAAAGTAGTATTACTGCAAAGCGAAGCACTTAACCTTTTCCATAGTGCACACTTAGTGCACAAGCGACAAGCTGTCATTTGGCTGAGACACCATTTGTCAGCCGTTTTACATCGCAGAAACTTCCTATCTGCAGCAATCGACCGTCCACCAAACAGGGTGCACAGAACCAGAAGAATGCTTACCACCGAAAGCCTGCTAATGTGTCGACACCATGCCGAGTACATCCCATGAAGAAAACCGTCATTCTTAACCAATAATATAATGGCACCTCTGCTGCTGCCAGACGAATCTGAATCCGCTCGGGTTTACTTCTTGCTGTTAAAAGAATCAGGGCATGGTCACTACTGCTCTGGTCATTTGATACAGGCACCCTCAGCATTGCTGATAACTCTTTGCATTGCTGATAAGTCCCGTATCAACTCTTAGAATAGAATAGAAGGTGTCGTCAAGTAAGCTTAGCGCTTAGAGGTTGAAGGCCCAAGCAGCAGACGTAAGTGGAAGGAACCACCATCATGTCAGTTGTTCTTGCCGCATGAGGAAGGAAACTGCAGTACCCATAGGAAACTTTCATGCAACTGGCGGTAAACAACCGGAGAAAACCCGTATATATACACTTCCCTTCACCAGGATCGAAGCCGGGTCTGTAAGAAGCCAGAGATATACAGCCTGGACCATGACGCCCCAGTGTTTGCAGCTACTCGTGAACCAACATGATAATGTTGACCATGCAACCGAGAAAATGTAGGTCTCGTGTCATTAAGAATTACCAAATCATTACACAGCATGCTTAATGCCACACCCCTCCTTTGTAGTTCTGGGATTGCTTCAGGCTCCATGACGGGAGATGTTCATTCAAGTCACCACACAGTACAAATGCAGCCAATTAGACGAAGCCCCAGAGGAAAATCTGGATGGGGAAGCACCCAGTAATGACCCATGACTTGCTGACCCAGATTTCACTTGCTACACTACTTATGTGTCCACCTCCGGCAGCTCCACCTGTCTGTACAGGGTCTTTCTTTCCACCATCATCATTACTCCACCTTGCCCCTCTTTCTCTTCGGCATGATAAACGAAGTATCCTGGAACAGACCATGGCACTATAGTCCTTAGCTTAGTTTCGGCAGCCCTAATATATCACAGTGAGCCAGCAACGCATCAATATCTTGCTGTTTATTAGCCACACCCCTTACATTCCAAAAGCCGAAACGATAGCAAAAGGAGCCATTTAATCAGGTATGAATGGTTATAAGTCCAACACCTGATTCTCACTAGGCCACTCCAAGACTGAGTCAGTATCAACACTACCGGTGCTGCTACTACACTGTCCTTCCGTTGGACCCGCACCCGTCATAATGCCATTATCACCAGCGTCATCATCTTTGTCCACTGCCAAAACACTAAACAGCCATTCACTTAGTTGCCACTGGAGGCGGGGAACTAACTGTTTGTCTTCCCCATGCCACTTCTTCTCCTTGCCTGCAGAGGTCTACTCTGGGATTTCCCACTAGTAGTTGGTACTGGAACTTGAACACATGTACGCTCCAAAGACATCAATGAGGGGTAATCTTTAGCCAACAATGTGCCACCCATGCTCTCACTCGCTAGAACAGTTATTTGGTTGGCAGGTACGTTAGGTGGTTGTTTTGGCTGTTGGTCAGACAATGGGGCACCTTAGTCGCTCTGAACCACCAGAGGCGCTGCGGTACTACTGGTCCTTCGCGCTTCACTCGCGCCTATACAACAGCATGGCGCGCTACTATTTCGCTCGAACAGCATCAACAAAAAATACCTCGTGTATTTGTATTTCGAAGTGTAAGAACTGGGAAAAAAGTCATGGCTTCCCAAAAGACCCAGTTCTACGAAAACGGTGGCAGATATCCATTAAACGAGTCGATGAAATGCCCGGAAAACACTTCAAGGTCTGTAACCTTCCCTTCAAACCCGACGATTATCGTGTCGAAAATTTATTAGACAAGTTGCTTGCTCACAGATTCATATAACCAACAGACAAAACGTTAAAGAAAACTAAAAGATTCTATTAGAACGTTCGTAGCAACGATTATTACGCATCTCAACCAAAATCACGCATTAGGCTTTCGTAAAAATGAATCGATTGAAAAAAAAGTCCACCTTTCGTTACCAAACAAAAACGTAACAACGTCATCTTGTCCCTGCGTCACTAAAACATTCTAGGGATATTTAACACTCATGTTTTGATGACAACACGTATGGTTCCACCCTTTTTTTTTACCAATTTTTTTTTCTTTTGTGCTACTTTAGAAAACTTTGTTTTAGAAAATGATCAAATGGTCGTCCGATAAACTGATTGATGTCCGTCTCAAAATACAAGTTTGACTTTACTGATTTGTAATAATAATAAATTTGCTTAATAAAAAATTCCTAAACCGTGTAACTAAAGTTTTAGTATTACTATAACAATATTCTGCGGGTGGGTGAAAATTCCATTCCCTGGAGAAAATAAAACTGGCTAGAAATTACATTTTTTAGTCTTACTAACGATGGATTTCGGTTGAGTAAAGTTTCATCTAGAAAGTATATTGTAGGTTCTGACCTTGATTGGAATATTGCCACTAGCTTTGATCTTCTGCAACAAACCCCAAAAAGCTAGTTCCTAACCTAGCGCATACTTTGTTTAGGAGACAACCTGAATTTTTTGATTTTTTGTGAGTTCATGGTCTCAATCCAGTCCTCATTAGACCCAATAGTCAACATGCCGATGCTAAATCAAGGGTTGCCAGCAATGACTTTTTTTTTTGGGGGGGGGGGGGGGGGAAAACAGAATTTTATCTAGAAAGTATTTCGTAGGGACGAACTTTGCTTGGAATATTGTCACTAGGTTAATCTTCTGCAACTAACCCTAAAAATAGAGCCTAGCCTTATTCAGCCCAACGTGCTACGCATGAAAATTTTTTTTTTTTTTTTTTTGATAAAAATATAGCCTAGAAAAGTGCACATGTAAAACAATAAAACTATTATCAAAAACTATTCCGGTGCTGGTATTACTTCATTCACGCATGAAAATAATATTAGTAGCGAATCATGGAAAAAAATTACATTGAAAAAAATTGCTGCGGATTATAAACGGCCTGAGGCAACGAGGCCTCGAAAAAAAAAAGACTCAGAAAAAATGCCATTTTATGGTAAAACTCGTACGCTGCCTGGTGAAATTCAAAGCACGGTATGTGACCTGACGTACCTATGATACCCTAATAACACCGTGGTAAAACAACAAGAACAATATAAAGTTTTTTTCTTTCGACTATTTTTCCCCCATCGGCAATTTTTAACGGCTTTTTCTCTGGCCCTTTTTTATTCCTATTTGCGTATGCTTTTTTTCGCGTTTTTTTCCCTTAATTTTATTTTTTTTTTTGCGTTTTATTTTTCTTGTTTATTTTTTTTATCCTTCAACTTCATTCCTTCATCCTGTTTTTTTTTTAGCCATTTTTCGGTTTATTTGTGTTTTGGGGCGGGCTAGTGTCCTAAATGCATTTTTTTTTAACAGTTTGCATTCAGGGTGAAGTAATGCGTACCCGGTCCACGCCCACGGCCTATGTTAACATTGTCAACCAACCTTTTTTTTTATTGGGGGGGGGGGGGGGAGGGGAGGGGGGAGTGACTGAATTTTGTGTGTCCAACCCCAAATCTTCACACATCTAAAATATGCAGTCCTCCCTGCGTGTTCAAAATGAAGTATATACTTATCCGAACCCGGTTTCCACTGGCTATGTGTACAAAAGTTGGTGCTAACAGAATGGAGTTGTAGCCACGATCTTTCTTTTTTTTTTGAAGGGGGGGGGGGGGGGATTGGGACAGAATTCTAAACACAAATTTTAACTCGTATTTTGTATTCAGGAGCTTATATGGAATATTGCGACTAGCTACAAACTTTTGCAACTATCCCCAAAAGCTAGTTCCTGACCTACGGACACTGTTTATTTAGTAGCCACCCTGCATATTTTACATTTAATAATCAGAATGAAGTAACTTTCAACCTCGTCTGTCAAATCTAGTTGTTTTCCCATGTGTCGAAGCTCCATGTCGCAATAAATTGTGCTTGAGCTGCTCGATTGGTCTTGGTTCGTACTGAACGCCAGCCATTGCTTCCACGCGAGAAGAGAGTCAAGGACCAGTAGTACACGACTCCTCCTGGCGGCAATCGCGAGTGCTAAGGTGCCCCATTGGACTGGTGGCGAACGGGGAGGAGATGTGTTGTTGTTAGGAAGGATTGGGTCCAGCTGTTAACCGTGTGCTTCCCTATCCACATCCATATCCCTTGGAACCTCTTCAATCGGCGTGGATTTCGAAATTTGAAATGGAAGTAATAATTACCCAACATTCAACAAGTAACCAAATAGTCGTCAATTATGTTTGTTTTTAATAACAATCACAATTCTTAAACATTGTGATTACATTGTAATTAAACGTAGTGATTACAAATAGTAAATATTTTCAGCGAATTAAGACAAAAATTCAGGTTTATATTTGCATACTTTACGGGAACGATGCGGCCGCTACCTGGAATTTTTGAAAGTCTTCGCTGCCCTCCGAATCGGCACCGCGAAAAAGAAAATTACTTCGCTGCCCCATGGCAGAATCAGCGCGACGCGTGACGTACGTCGCAGAAAGTTGAAGGCCGCCGCAGACAAATTTTGGCCAAGTTTTGGGCAAATTTCTGCCGTTTTGTCAATTTTTGACCGATTTTAACGTTCCAATACACCATTTCAATCGTCTCGACGAGACCTTTCCATTGGTGTCGCACACAGTTGCAGAAAGTTCCGCCTCTGGGCTTCGCTGCCGCTGCGAAATAAGATTGACTTTGCCACCTCGAAAAAAATTGATTTCTCCGTCGCTGAAGAATGTTTATTGTGGAGGCTCGGACTGGCCATAGTGCAAGTGTGCCAATGACACAGGCGCCATTTGGCTACCAAACTTTTGGCGCCCCTTTGGTAGTCGTTTTTTACCCTCCTCCACGCGAAAAAAATTAATGGTTTTGGATTCCATGTCCACTGATGACCTTTCCATTCAGGCTCAAATTCCCGTTCTCTCTTCTTCTTTCCTTTTTTACGTTTTTAACGCATTTTTAAAACTCACCCTCCCATCCAACCCACTCCAAAATTTCCAAAAACCAATATTACTTGAAATATAAAACGTGTGTTGAACGCACTCCGAAGCCAGATATGACGACAGAATATGAAAATAAGCAAAGATTCTTGAGTTCGGCCCCGGACTTTGATTCTGAAGCTTAGACCGTTTCCGAAAACCCCTAGTTGGAGGCACCATAATGTTCATCAAGAGTTTCTTGTAAAACGCATGGCGCCCCTCCCCGGTCATTTCGATAAATGGTACAGGCGTCCTTTCCTACCCAGTCCGACTCTGCTATCGTGGCACACCTCTATTTCACACACGACGACTTGTAGCCTACCGATGGGGAATTTCCTCCCCTCTTTTTTGCTTCACCTCTCAGTTGATAAAGAAATAACTACGTCAATACGCGATAGTGAAAGTAAAGTTTCGTCTGGACAAAAACCGGAGCCGGCCACGGTCACTTTCTAAAATTAAACTAATAAAAAGCTACCAGCGAAAACATGTAACGCTAACTTGTGTTAGTGAAAGCAAGAATGTATACGGGTTTGGTGACAGTGATTTGGCAATAAATAAAATTGTCGTAAGAGGCAGCTACAAAAAACTTAGTTCTAACTTTTTTGACGCAAAGCCCTGAACGAAAGAAGGAGGTAATAATGTCGTCATCTAGGGTCCCAAGTTTTTTTTTTTATGTTAGAATGGTTGTTAGTTATTTTAGTGATACATTTCTTTGAATTTTATGTTTATTACTCAGATGACTCATTAATTCCTACAGCTGAACTACTATAATAACAACTTCTACAATGCTCTTTCGAACAACAATGACACGTAATTAGAACAGATCTTGCAATCGACTAAAAAAAATTAGGAAGTAATAAAAATAAAGGGGAGGGGAGGACGTGCCCAAAAATATTAGTTCTGCCAATGAGAAGGCTGTTCCAATGTTAAAATGCACCCTTGTTTATTTCGGCTTTAGTGCACTTGATTCCAAAAACCTATAAAGGCATGAATCATCCCATGAAGATGTATTATAAAGTAAGAAGTGTTGGTGATAATTTTTTATTGGCAAAACGAAATGGTGACTCAACTATACATTGTTCCACATTTAACGTTCGCAACAGATGTTGGTTTACTGTAACGAAGGTCTTTTGTTTGTAAAAGACAGTAATTTCTTGGAAGCTGAAACAGGTGTTCCTAATCAAATACGATACACGTTATTTGCACATGTGGCGTTGAGTGGTGCGTTATCAAGGCGAAATTAATCAGCTTTATGCGGTATCACAAAAAAAGGAAAACCTGGCTGCCAGGATCTTTTAACGGTTTTGATACCACGTGTTTGCCCCACCCTATCGCGTGAACAGTATAACGAACGGTTTGACTGACGGTGTATTTTGACGTTTGACGAACGGTATCTTGACGAACGGTTTCCCAACTATTCGTAAGATTACGTATTTAAAATTGGACTTAGCCAAGCGGAATTCTGAAATTTTATTTAGTTATTTTCCAAATGCGTACTTTCTGCTGTGCTGTTTTTTTTCCGTTGTAGTTAAAATAAATAAATTCGGAGTCTTTTTACGATCAATATTTGACACCAGTTGTCAGTCATTCTGACCATTAAATGTTCCAAAATTACGTAAATTTTACTGTAAGTGCTGCAAAAACGCAGTAAAAAATCTGCCATCGCTGTAAATATAGATTTTCTTTACTGTCATAATGACAAAGTCTACCTTCTATGTTAGGACAACATTAGTTGTGCTGATTAGTTGTGCCAAGAATTTATAGAGGTTCTTGCACTGGCGTATATATATTTTTTGTGAATGCTATGTTTCAAAATAAATACTAAGTTCGCTCACATAGTGATGACCGCAAAGTTGTTTTTACAAAAGATGTTATTATGTCTGGGGAAAAAAAAGAATGTGCAATACCGAAATATTGTAAACACCACTCAATGTCTTCATCCTGGCGCCTGCTTGAATTCGTTCCATTAGCTTTTTTCCTTCATAATTCACCACTTAAATCAGTCGGATTAGATCCGCCTATTGTACAATCCGTCTCTGCCTAACCCCGAGGAGTCTCGTAGTCTAAAATTGTGCAGGTTTCGAACAATGAACAATTTTTGCCAAATTCCGTAACGGACGTTCTTGAATTGATGTTTTTTTTTTCTTTCTTTTTACTTTTTTGGCTATAAAAAGAGTGAAAGGGGCAAAGAAGTGTTGAGAATGAGGAGCAAAACAAAGGCAATACCTTCGCTAAATTGCGCTTCTCCCTTTCTTTATCCTTGGCATGCCAATAGTGCAGGCCGTCGAAGGCCCATTTACAATGGCTGCTTGTTCAAAACCAGAACAGTGTCGAATCGGACCTTGAACACACGGATGCACTCGAGCTTTAGGCTGTCTTGTTGTTTTAAACGTGGGCGCTACTCTCTCAATTCTTATTTCAAGATGCTGAAATTTTCCGCATTGCCAGATGACAGATGAAAACAGCTGCGTGATGGTGAAACTGCAGGAATTTAGCAAAAGAATGTTGCGTGTTGACTACGGATCATGGTGAGGGATTATTACCGTTACTTTTAAGGGAACGGCCAACTATTTTTGATGGTGTTGATAGCTATACGGCCTCTTGATGCCGCACTTCGCAAAGGTACGGTGGCCGCTCGTGTTAGTAGTTTATTTGAGTAGACGAGTGAGACTCCTAGTTAGTGCGTGGGTGGAGGCTTAGGAATTGGCAAACCTGGTAACCAAAGGATGTAATTGGCCTATGTTGCACGACCAAAGAGTCACAAAGTCACACCAGAGAGTAGCCTACCCAAAGAGTTTCACTAACCAAGAATAAGTACATGTAATGGACACACCAGTTACTCGTTCATGGTGTACTGCTACTGACAAAGTGACTTGGGGGTAGTCCTCGGGTCACCCCTAAAAAAAAAATGATGACGAGTAGTCATTACTTATGTTCTCCCCTCTGGTCAAACGACAACGGAGATAAGCATGACAGCACTTAAATAATGCTACCCAAGCCTAGCATTTACAAATGGTTGATAACCACTCCCTACTTGGTAAAACTTCTGTAATAAAACGATTTGGTGAAAACTTGATTTGCAAGTATTAACTACAAGGCAATGTATTTTTTAGCTTAGCATAAATAAACTCTTTGCAGCACTTTGTCGTTTGTCCCAAAGCTAAGAGGGCTACAAGAGGGGGCAAAAACTAAGTCCCCAAGATCACCGCGAGCTTTGTGAGTAAACCGAGCAAAGTGAACAAACACTGTCGTCTTCAAACCAAGTGAGTAGCGGTTCGAATCCCACTACTGACCCTCGGGAAAAAAAACATCGGCAAGGAAGGAAGTACTTCGTGGTGGAAAAGTTTAAAAATAAAAGTAGACGTAAATTGAAGCGAAGAGACTAAGCGAATCTTAGGCAGCTGGCATCGTTGGCTATACCTGAGTAAACCAGAGATTAAAAATAAAGAAAAAGCAACTAATCTGCCTGGAACCCGAATACAGGGACAGTTGTGAGGAAGTTTGTCCAACAAGTCTGAGGATAAGCAAAAGTTAAGAGTAGATGTTTTTGGTTTTTTCTTCTGATTTATTACAGTGAAACGCCGACTGTTATTGCACGTAGCCTTAAATTGCACAAATCGGAAGTTTATGAGATGAGCTCTATTCGGAAGAGGTTAAGTGCTGTTAATGTTGGTTCGTCCCAAGGCTTCACAAATGTGTGGCAGTCAGGCGTGGCGGACTCCCGTCATGCGTCGTTGCTTGACGTCATCGCAGTTGGTTGTCACTGTCCGTGACGTCTGGTTGGCCAAGTGTGAATGTCAACGAACACACTATGCCATATGGCCAAAGTGTTTCTTGGAAGGAAATGCCTAGACCAATTATTTTCCCTTGTGACACGTGACCTGTAAGTGGAGGGGGCGGGTCGGTCATTTATGTTGTTGAGGGCCGAAAGTGTGAAAAAGTAAGATCACTGGATTTGGAGCATGTAATTAATCAATAGAAATCAATTCGCTTTTCTTTCTTTCTTTTAAACATCCGTTCGGTTCTTATTTTGACTTAACAGATATTATGTGTTGAGATTCAACGATCGTTTTGGGAAGCGGAAGTGGCCGAGCACTACTTGTAAGCCATCGCACTACTTCGCGCCAGACGTCCTGGTTAATAATTCCTGGCTTTGTGATTGTACCAGGGGCCTGCTGCCTACTGTTGTGCTCGAAAAAAACTCTGGGGTTGGTCTCACTCTTTGCAACAATTGTTCTACTTCGTAACCCACATAAGCAGTTAAAGATGCTCGCTTCCATGTTGGCTTCCCTTGTGGGCTATTGTAAGGGCGCGTTTAGGCAGCGACTCGCCTTCGCATTCTCGCAGCTAGAACTCAATTGCGATGGCAAAGGTGACATTGTCATGGTAACAACGCTAAATGGATTTGCAAAATCCGACATCGTTTGAGTAAATACTTGCAGTCTTATATCCGTGCCAATAATATAAAGAATTCCTCATGACGAAACAATTTTCCCAAACGCTTCTGAACTCACGTTATTTGCTGTTTTCGTTGCGAGGTGGCAGACATAAAACCGCCGCCATATTGGAATTTGAGGTGATTTCTAGCTTCTAGCTGCGAGAATGCAAAAGCGAGTGGTTATATACCTAAACGTGCCCTAACTCAGTTTTGCAACATTAGCTCAGACGTTTGTAAGTTTTGCAATTGCGTTCATTTTTCCCGTTTGACTCTTCGTTTAAAACGGTTTTGTAACATTCATTCCATCGTATGGAAATGTTGGAAAGGCTTTTTGGGCTCCTCGAAAATAGTAAAACATGGTTCCCGCCAAAATACTGAAATAAATTTCCCTGAGGTTTCCAGGTTTTCCAGAGTAGTTGAGGTAAATTTCCACGCTATTTACCATAATTTCAGGAAGGAATATTTTAAAACATATTTTACCAGTTTTATTTGTTTATTGTGTTTACGCAGTGCAAAAGAGTAGACCCAGATGTAATGAACTAGGTGTCAAAATAGAACGTAACATTTTTTAACTCTTGTGTGTTTAATGTAGTTAGGCCTAGCCCTATAAGTTTGGATGCGTTTTTATTTGTTTACATGATTTTGCAGCTGTGAAGATTAGCCTCCAAGTCCAGCTTTTGCCCCCTGAGTTTTCCAGGTTATTAGTGAAAAGTCGAAAAATTCCCTGAGTTTTCCCAGAGTTTCAAACGTACAGTAGTCTAAATTCCCTGACTTTTCCTTGTTCTCCAGGTTAGTGGGAACCCTGCAAAAGGGTTTGCTATGGCCTTTTAAATCACAATAGTGATTTGTTAGTGAGTGGAGTCTGTGGCGACATAGGAGAAGGGGTTCAGAAAGATCCCCAGCAGTTAAAGCCGTCGTACGCAAGTATCATGTGTACGCGGGTTAGTATCACGATTCGATCTTGCATCCTCTGGTTCGGAGACCAATGTCCTTACAAATCAGCTGTACTTTTCTTGCTTCTTTTGGGTTCTTGAGGAGAAAAAAAAACACTCCAGGACAAAAAAAACGAAACTTTTTGTCCTAGGGTATTTTTATTTTTATTTTTTTTTTGATGAGTTTTTGCGTGGGCGTACGTCCCTGGCACGAAGCTCTAGGTTAATTTATTTTTACAAATAGCTGGGGAAATGGTGTGAATTTAATTTGTGAAATCATACACATTTGATGGATTTTTACTGTTCTTTCCGTATCGGTGGTTAGAGTCCCATAATATTCTTCCATTTCCGGTTTGAACTTTGTCCCTGGGTCCTGAATAGGTAGTGCTGTGAAGGCAAGCAAGACGTGCACAAATCATTTCCATGCCCGTAAAGTATTGAGGAAATTGACGTCGATAATCTCGTCACGTAACAGGTCACAAAGGTCTGCCGAATTTTTTGTTTCACTTAGATTTTTGTCTTCCTCTCTAGTTACGTTGGATGAGTCAGCTATTGAAAAAGCATCACGCACTAGTTATTTCCGAAATGTTATGCGTGCCTTCCTTTAAAGGCAATGGCATGGGACGCGCCAATAGCGGATCAATGGAGATTGTACGTTATCTGACATGTCCGGTTTATCGGGTCGGCGTGAATTGTTCTCTTAATTACTTGACGAAGCCACTCGTGAACGTGTAATTATGCATGCGTGTCTCGTTATCGCACTTCTTATCTGGAGGGAAGTTCGAGACAAGGCCGGAATGAATCTTAACCTGCTGCAAAGAAGTCCTTATCTCGACTAGATGAGTTGCTGATACGTTGCACATCAACCGCACTTCGCTGACCATATTTTATTATTTAAAAGTAGAGACAGCGTGCACTGTAGTATAAAATTCCAATCAAGGTTACATTGGCTCTACTGGTTAAGAGAATTGTAGATTATTTCCGTGTAGTCCAGTTGCCAAATGCTGATTTTTG